>BGNK01006811.1:0-10712 GCA_003297005.1 Symbiodinium sp. clade A Y106 | reverse complement strand
CCTCCCCCGGGGCCAGCTGACTGGTAGCAGGACCTCCTCCACCTCCAGCTTGACTCAAGGCTGTTAGATACTGTTGCTCCAAAGTTTCTGCAGCCAAGTCCGACTCGCCACCCTTAGGCGTCAAACGCCTCTTTCGAACCATGTCATCCATGGCCCAGGTGACTTTAGACAATAGCAACAACTAGACTAGTCCCAAAGCANAAGTTTCTGCAGCCAAGTCCGACTCGCCACCCTTAGGCGTCAAACGCCTCTTTCGAACCATGTCATCCATGGCCCAGGTGACTTTAGACAATAGCAACAACTAGACTAGTCCCAAAGCAGAGATATAGTCCTACGGCTGATAACCTAAGTGAAGTAAAGATGACCCAACAGTTAAAATTAGATATGCAATCTCAGACCCGGAAGAAGCTTATGATCTACGACCTAAGTCTTAGACCCCGGCTGACGATGACTGCGGCGCACCTCGTACACCCACGATTTTTTTCGAACCAAAACAGCCTCGTCGATGGTCGTAGTCCTGAGCACGCGTGCCAGTCACAACACTCACGCAGTTAGGGTTTAGGGTTTAGGGGTTGAGTGCCTAGAGTTTGGAGATATGGGCGAAGATCTATGCATTCGCATCCGTGCCGGATGATGCTGAGCACCAGCATCCAACTTGAGCTGCCTTCCATATACATAGCAACATTATAACTATAGTCTGTATATCCTTCTCGTATAACCTACCCCAAACCCTAAACCCCTAAACGTCTAAATCTTTAAACCCTGCTGAGGCCTGCTTTGAATGAGAGCCAGCTTCAGCTTGTCCTGGTCAGGATCTCAGATCTCAGTCACCCACCGGTCGTCTTCCTTGCTAGGGTTTCGGAGTAGAATAGACTGCGTCATACTATGATCTACTATACTATAGTCCAAGATATGTTGCTATAACCTACTATCATACGTTAGTCTACTATATGATAACAGAAGTGCATGGAGTCGCCGTGTGAACAGTTCAGGGATCTGCTTTCGCAGGGCAGCCCAGTCTTGCCTTGCAGATCTCGCTGAAGCTCGAGGGTTCAGGGTGTCAGTGCTAGTATGTTAACATTGTTTAGGGTATGGCATGGGTCTAGGGCTGATGGTTCGTGGCACCTAAGCACAGTGCTGCATACCAAGGACGGTCGTTCACGAAGGGCCCGGGATGCAGAAACACCTGCGGCGAGGGACTCTTGAAGCGGAGTGCCTCTGACAGTAGTCGCCGAAAGGCTTTAATAACAAGGCATCGCAGGAAGCCTTTTCCAACATATCCGACAGAATTCAGAAGAGTTTCCAGACCCGACACCTGTTTGCTTTCCTTCATTCAAAGGCTTCGTTCATGCACATGCCTTTGAATGTTTCAGTGCCGTGACAACCTGCCGGTCATGAGACTGGCTTTTCATGCTTTGTGTGCGAGAAGGCTTTCCTGTTGCTTGCACAGGCTCGCAGCTTCATGGATGTATGGGGGTTTCTGATACTAGGGCCTCTTACTTCGGAGAACTTACAATCTGTACTGTACTGTCTAAGGTTTGATATGGCTGTCTCATGGAGCTCCCATGTCCCTGCCCTTACTTTGGCCGGGCATCCGCTCTTCAAGAGGCTGCTACTGCTAGGCATGCGTCGGGGGAGTCAGCACAGAGATCGGGCGTTGCGATCGGGAAAACCCTGCCGCAATCGAGGGACGCGAAGCTGTGCCCTTGGATCCATACTGCATGTTGATGCCGAAAAAAGCCTCGACTCTTCATCATATGCATTTTGCTGGTGTAAAGTCTTCAAGTAAAAGTGGGCGAGAAGGGCATTGGTTCTCAACATAGATCTTGCAATGCAGAGAGAGCGGTCGTATAATCTTCATGCAAAGTCGTGACATGAGCATTTATGTTCTGTTGTTGCATGCTTTTACACCACTTGCAGGCAACTATGCAAAAATGCTGTGTGTCTCTGAGACACTAGCGAAACAAGATAGCGGGGAGCATTTTTCCCTGCAAGACTGGCTTTGCACTTGCCTCCGTGTTAGCAGGGCAAGTTGGGGGTTCTCAGGATGAGTGCATTGGCGCTTTTCGCGTTTAGGGGTGGGGATGCTCAGGTACATGTGGGCGTGCCTGCCACAACTGCAGGATGTGTACCTCTAAGCAAATATTTGCATGCAGAGGCGAAACGGCAATTTTGCCAAGACTGACTTCGACTCGACCTGTTTTATGCCCAAGAAGGACTCCTTGCACTAGTGCTTCTCCAATAGCCCCTCCGTCCGTAGCTGCACCCTCAAAATGCCCAGCTACAAGCTTACCTACTTCGACATCCGCGGCCTTGCTGAGAACGCACGCATCTTCTTCGCGGTGGCAAAGCAGCCCTACGAGGATGTGCGTCTCTCCTTGACATTCGGAACGCCCGGAGACTTCAGCACCATAAAGCGGCCAGAGTTCGATGAGATGAAGGCTCATAGGGAACCTTGGGGGGGTAGGGGGGGAGGGGGGTAGAGGACCATACTTCCTTAAATCCTTATTATTAGGTCCTTATTCTGGGCACCTCTCCCTATCCCCCTAAGGGTCCCTATGAAAGGCCAAGGGTGAGCTCGACACCTCGCTCGGCAAAGTGCCAATGCTGGAAGTGGATGGAGGGGACCCCAGTAACGTCAACTTGAGCTACTTCTGCATTGCACGCAGATGAGCGAAAGTGCTGCCGGACCCTGCAAAATGCTCTGCGAGCCTTGAATATCTTGAATTCTCCTGGAGTTCGAATGCGTCTGAGGCGCGAAGATCGGCCAGTCCAAGGCCATCGAGCGCTTCCTTGCCAAAGAGCTTGGCTTGGCCGGCTCCAGCCCTGTCGAGGCTGCGCAGGCAGCGCAGTCCTTTCCGCGTAAACGCATGAAGCAAAAGCTAACTGGAGCAGGCAGCGATGGTAATCGCAGTCGTAGTCGATTCGGCGAAGTAGGTGCTACTACCACCTTTCCTACTTCTGCTGCTTGGAGGAGGAGCAGGAGGACGAGTAAAGCTAATACTGACTACTGCTGCCTCTACGACTTTAGCTCGTGCTGCCGGTTCTGCTGCGGATGTATTGATTGTATTGCTGTTGTCATGACTGCCAGTGCCATTGTTTGTCCCGGTACTTACCATGTAGTACTCTTGTTAGTATCCTCCCCTGGGCTGGGAGCTCTTCTGTCCGGCGCGGTGTGATGGACGAATAGGTCGATCAGCTTGGTGAGACCGTCCGTGACGTCAAGGATGCCTACCAGAAGGTCGCCTGCAGACACTCTGATTACTGTTACCCTTAATGGTAGAGTGTCATCAAGATCTCCTTCCATCGAGCCGGGTATCCTGGAACCGGTATTTCCTAGGTTCGTGGACTCCAAGACGAGGAGGCTAAGAAGAAGGCACGGCCAGCATGGCTTGCATGGGCTTGCACCGTGAGGTTGGATGGCCCGAGCAAGTAAGTAAGCAGGCTTGAACGAACGTCTTACAGAATATGAACAAGAAGAGAATGCTCTTTAGTGCAAATACAAGTACGACCTCTCAGACTATGACTGGCCCCCCCCCCACCCCAAATATCCGCTTTTGCACTCTTGGGTGCTTGTCCTTTGCCAGGGCATTGAGAAATGGTTCGCCGAAGATCTTCCCAATTGGGTGAAGCTAGCCGAGAAGTCGCTCCCTGCCGGTCCCGGGCCGTAACTTGGTGTGCGAAAAAACGAAGTTTTAGCATCTTTAAAGTGTGTTATGACATATTATACTACTTTGTGTTTTATGATATAAGTATACTACTGAGAGGAATACTTTACGGGCAACAGCAAGAGTCATAGCAAGAAGAACTCTGGTAACTAGGAGTGACGTGGGGCCCTGAAGCCTCTCATGCACCTACGTGACTCCAAAACCTGAAGCCCGAGCAACACGAGGGCGGTTGTCAAAATTAGGGTCCCTTTTTGGGTACCCTACTTTAAATAGTAGGTGCCGTTCTATTTAGGGTACCCAAAAGGGGACCCTAACTTTGACAACTACCCACAAGGTTCATGGTTGGGGGCAAAGTCTCTGCGGCGGACCTGCTCTTCTACACCCTCCTCCTGGCACCGGGAGGCAGCTTGGAATGGGAAGTATGGCTTTGGAGTATCATGATAGTCATTTGAAAAGGGTGGCACCTAGCAGTATTTAAATGATGGTTGGGGTTATGAGTAATTATCATTGTTATTACTATTGATCAATAGTCTGTGCTGCAATACCATTATGAAGGTATCTTCACCAACAGCTCTATGGTATTACGACTATCGACCGTTGCGATTGCCACCACTTGCCGTGTTTTTCTTCTTGTCAGTCTTGCTAGTGGGATGGTGAACAGTATTCTGAAACTTTTCAGTTTTTGAGGTATCATTGCATACACAATGGCGCTGAATATGTTGAGACGCACCCTGCCTACCCTCCCTCTGCCCGCCAAAGTCGACAGACCAGGTCCGACTGCAGAATATTCTTATTATATTACACTAGACTATAATGCTACAGTATATTAATATGTCATATGACACTATACTGAATTGTATTGTAGTATAATATAATGCTATATTATTATGTTGTATTCTGCTATATTCTGCTACATTATAATGCTACAGTGCTTTATTATACTATATTCTATCGTATTATAGGTCGACATACAGCGAGCCGCCAATCCCCGAAGCGCTCGGAAGCCGCCCGACTTGACGCGCTGCCCGCTAGCATCAAACCCAAACTTCATACCTTACCGTTTAGGGGTTTAGAGGTTTTGGGTTTGGGGGTTTAGGGTTTAGGGGTTTAGGGTTTAGGGGTTTAGGGTTTAGGGGCTTAGGATTTAGGGTTTAGGGTTTTATGACCCGGAACCAGAAAGGGAACATCACAGACAGAGCTCCAACCCAAAACCCCGTATGCCCGAAATCCCTAAATCTCTATCTCCATACCACCCGAAGCCCGAAACCAACCCTGGTTCCTAAGCCCCTAAACCTCTAAACCCCCGAACCCAAGACCCTAAACCCCTAAACCACGCAAAAATCTTGGGAAAAATTTCGTCTCAAGCGCTGCCCAAAGAGAGCCTGAGGATTCTTTGACAACACGGAAGGAGCCAAGGCTTCCTTCCAGGACAAGGGACTTTGGGGCTTCGGGTTTGGCTTTGAGTTTGGGGCTTAGGCTTTGGGGTTTGGGGTTTAGAGGGCTTGGAGTTTGGGGCTTCGGGTGGATGGGGGTTTTGGGGCTATGGGATGGGTTTAGGGTTTAGGGTTTTTGAGGTTATATATGGGCTATTATATTTTATAATGGGTATATGATAGCTAGGTTAGGGGTTCTGGGCTATGTTTTTACGTAATGGGTATTTCATAGCTATACTCTAGAATGGGTATATGCTTTTGGGTTTGGGGGTTTAGAGGGCTTAGAGTTTGGGGCTTTGGGTTTGGGGTTCTGGGCTATATAATGGGTACATAATATCTATATTAAGGTTAGATACCTATACAGGGGTCCTCATTGCAGCAGGAGTCCCTCCTTCTATCCTTGGATTATAGGGCTTAGAGTGTGGGGCTTAGGGTTTGGGGTTTTGAGTTTGCAGAGCTTTGAGTTTGGGGCTTAGGCTTTGGGGTTTGGGGTTTAGAGGGCTTGGAGTTTGGGCCTAGGGTTTGGGGCTAGGGCTTAGAGTTTGGGGCTTAGGGTTTGGGGTTTTGGTAGAGTTTGGGGCTTCGGATTTAGAGTTTTGAGCTTCGGGTGCAGGGAGTTTGGGCTGGCTTAAGGGTTCATGTAAGATGCAGGGTTCCGGGTTTATGTAGGAGGGAGGGTTTTAGGGTTTTTGTATGCGACGTAGGGTTTGGGGATTATGTACGGTTTATGTAGGATGTGTGTTAGGGTTTAGTCAGATGTAGGGTTTGGATTTGTGTAGGATGTGGGGTTTCGGGTTTATGTAAGATCTATGGTATAGGTTTCTTTAGATATATGGTGAAGGTTCAGGGTTTGTATCAGATGTAGGGTCTATATGGGGTTATTCAGAACGTAGGGTTTATTGAGGTGTCAGAATGCAGGCTCAAGAGTTTGTTTGAGAACAAAAGGGTTTACGTTGAGTCCTCCCCCCACTCTGCAACAGTTAGAGAATGTCTACAACGTACTTGTATATACCCCTTAATACGGACTCCTACAGGGAGGGGCACTACCCAAGGTTTACCTAGGTTTAGGGTTCATTGAAGATTAGTTCAGGGCTTGCTTATGATGCCGAGTCTCCGACCGGGATGGGTTTAGGGGTTGCGGTTTCAGGGGTTAGGGTCCGGGTGTATGGCCCGTGACTTGTAGGGTTTAAGGTTTGTTTCCGATCTAGGCTGGGCAAGAGCAAGAAGACTCATGATAGCAACACCAAGAATGCTAGCTCTGCCAACACGACTACGTGGTGCAGAGGCAAGGGACGTTGCAGCCAGCCTTCTGTGCAGGACTGCCCGAAGATCAAAGCCGCACTGGAAGCTGTCGATGCTCTTCCTCAGCTGCAGGAGACACTTGGAAGCAGTAAATCATTAAAAGACCTGATGGCAGAGGCAGTACGTCGGAGTCAACAGCGCGTGCCCACTGATGTGGCAGACAGAACTGTCCCGATGATTGCCCAGGTACCTGAAGGGTCGCAAAGAGAGCCCGTTCTGAGACAGGACTCTGGAAAGTCTCGTATAGGCTCTTGATGACAAGGGCGTTGGCTCTTGATGACAAGGGGAATGAACGAGCGGCAGGGCCATTAGCCCTGCACCTTCGACCCTTGCTTCTTGATTGACAGACTATCAGCTACTGCAGAGATGGAGCTGAATAAAAGGCGAGCTGAGGAGCAGTAGCAAGTGCCTGTGCAACTAGGGATCGGAATTGCATTTCTGAATGGCGGACGTGCTCAATACCTTGGTCTGGCCACTGATCCTCCCCTTGTAGATCCCAGGTCAGAGCAGCAGGGAGTCATGACTCCGTAGGTAGATTTCTCAAGGTTGAAGTGCGGCTAGACGAGCCATGGCCACACCGCGGCTTTGTACTGAAAACAGTGAGCTGTCGGCCTACTTTTCCGGCCATTACCTCAAGGGTGAGCTCTACGAAGGAAGCTCGGCTGGACATGGGAGGTGATTCCCCACACCGTGCTCTCTGCAGCAGTCGTGACGCCTGACCAGGTCGGCACTACAAGGAGGATGCAGTGAACGGCATACCGACATTCCGATACGACGGACCAGACGGCACCATACAAACTTGGCAGCATGCCTTCAATTTGCAAGATCTCGCGTCTGCGGCTGATGGCGTTATCATTCTGTACCACTACACCAACGAGCTTGGCTTCCAAAACGTGGGAAACATGAGGTTGGGCACAGGGCATGTTGGGCCCAAGTAGGTCTTGGAGAACAGAGTAGTTCTGCGTCCTACTCCATGTAGCCCCGTGCGCCTCATATTCAAAGGCACGAGATTTCTCACCCAGTGAACCTGACTGCCCTCAGGCAGTCTGCAGCGGAGCTGTTTGCTTCGCTTGTTGCTGAGCGTGCCCACTTCGGCAAGGCTCTGGCAAGGTGCAAATTTGATAGATTCGTCCCCTCTGACTCGAGAAGTGTATAGCGGTCCTGTGCCCAGGGAGTCTACACCACGCAGTATGAGCCTACAGTGTGGCGGGAGAGGATACGCGCCCTGCTCAACAACTACAGCAATCTGGACCCACTGCGCGCGGATCCCTTCGATGAGGACGGCGAGAAGAGGAACCAAAAGTGGGGCCAGGGCAACGCGCAGGGCCACCGGGCCGGTTTCTGCGTGCCGCTGATTGTCCCAAAGAAGCTTGCCCACAATATCTTCGAGAGGCACACGCCTGACATGGCCCAGATTCGCATTGAGGGACGTCCTCTGAATCTGGGCGAGGATATCAAGGGTCGGAAGGTGCATGGAAACAGGGATGTCTGGGTGGTTCAAATCACAGACCACGGGGGCTCGGTGCAGCATGCTCAGATGAAGTCTGATGCCCTTTCAGATGTCTTAGAGAAGCGCCTGCAGCTACTTTGGAAACGGGGTCCGCAAAGCGAGAAGACTCTGCAGTGTATGGGCGAGTTAGATTCCAGGTACCAGGGGCGCGGTAAATATGCGGAAGCGGAGCCCCTCCTCACCCAGCTCTACGCGACGCGTCGAGAAGGCCAAGCTGGCAAGGAGGGCGAAAGCCACAACAGCCTGGCAGCCTTGGCCGGGCTGATGCACCAGCAAGGCAAGATTTATGATGCAGAGCCCCTTTTCCGGAAGGCTCTGAAGGGTCTCCGAAGCGAGCTTGGAGATGAGCATAAGGACACCCTCTGCTGCAAGAGGGCCTTCGTTGCGTTGCTCGAGGACATGGGTAAGCATGATGAGGCCGCATTGCTCACTGGCAAGAAGAAGCCACCCATGGAAGCGCCGCACGCGGTAAGCTGAAGGCGGCCCTGGCAGAGCATGGCCCAGAACACGATGCAACCCGGCAGGGCATGCGCGACCTGGCGGCAGTGTTGAAGGAGAAGGGCGATGTCCATGAGGCGGACATGCTTTATCACATGATTCCCAGGGGTCCCCCAGTGCTTTACGCCGGAAGCTTCAGCAATCGCTTGAGAAGTTGGGAGCGACGCATCCTGACAGCTTGGGTGCCATGCACTCGTTGGCTTGTGCCTTGCACCAGCAGGGCGAGCTGAGTGAGGCACAGAAGCTCTGCAGCCAGGCACTGAAGGGGCGACGTGAGAAGATGGGGCGAGGTCACCCAGATACACTGGAAAGTATGCATGAGATGGGAGTCTTGTTGAAGGAAGCCGGGCAGATTCAGGAGGCCGAGCAGCTCTTCCGCGAAGGCCTCGAGAGCAGTCGCCAGACCTTGGGAGGCGTGCACCAGCGAACTGTCGATTTCAACAACAGTCTGGCTCGCATGCTCGAGGAGAACGGCCGAGCGGGTGATGTGCCCGCCCCAGCCTCCTTCAAAGAATGGCTGGCCGGGCACTGGACCCCTCAAGCCGGCCAGCCACACCTGGGAATCCCTGGAAGCGGATCGCGTCAACCGAACTTAGCCAAAGACATGGGGGAAGGAGCCCCAAGCCGCAGCCGGCAAGAAGACTTGGATGCGGAAATCGAGCGGCTCATGCTTGCAGACGACTCGGACGAGGAGCTTGAGAAAGCATTGCGGTCCCAGGCCCCGCCGCATCGTTTTCCTTGGTGACCTGATATTCCGGGCCAGTCAGTTGACGTTCGATTTCTCCTGTAGGGTGTGCACCAAGTAGCTTTGACCACCTTCCGAGCAAAATCTCTTCAACAGCAGTCTTCTGAACACTGAATCACGGAGGGGTTCACGTCGCTTGAAAGGGGCCCTCTTGATCTCTCCTCTCCATGCATCAGGGCCAGGTGGCTGGTGGTGGCGGTGCAGCTGCGGCGCGGATGTTGCGGGAAGGCTGCCTGAAATTGTTTGAGTAATCCGTGCCGTGCATTTCGGATCTCCCGTATGTGAGAACAGACATCTGCAATAAGTTGCAGCAAGCGTATCTGCCCAATGCAGACAAGTGTATGATATAAGCATGAACGCTTGCTTGCAGGCATGCGTGCTCAGTTGCTTTACGTGCCTACTTACCGGCTTGCTTGCTTGCTTGCCTGCCTGCCTGCCTGCGTGCTTGCTTGCTTGCTTGCTTGCTAGTCTTTGTTCACAACTTACTTGGCTGCGTACTTACCAGCAGTGCTTGCGTACTTGCTGACAGACTAACTGACTACTGACTGGCGTGCTTGCTTGCTTGCAATTGCTTTGTGTACTCAGTTTAAAGTTCAATTTACCTTGACCTAATATTCACTTACTTCTACATTGTACGCATATATATATTTAATGGCTGCCGCCAATGCCGCCGACCCAAAACCGAAAGGAACCGCCTGGGGGGGTCGGGCCGAGTGGGGCCGAGTAGGGCCGAGTAGGGCCGAGTAGGGCCGGTTAGGGCTGCGTGGAGGGGTTGGGCATGCATTGGGATTCAATTAAATTACTCTAAGACTAGGCCCTGGCTACAAGGATAGGCCAAGTGGGGCCGCGTAGGGCCGGTTCGGGCCGAGTGGGGTCGAGTAGGGCTGAGTGGGGTTGCGCTGGGATTCAATTAAATTGCTCTAAGACTANAGTGGGTCCAGCAGGGCCGAGTGGGGCCTGTTAGGGCCGTGTGAGGCGAGTAGGGCCGGTTAGGGCTGATTCAGTTAATAAATTGGTTTAAGACAAGGCCCTGGCTACAAGGATAGGCCGCGTGGGGCCGGGCCGACTGAGGCCAAGTCTAGGGCAGGTTAGGGCTGAGTGGGGTTTGCATTATTGGGGTTCGATTATGTTACTCTAAGACAAGGCCCTGGCTACAAATAGGCCAATCGGGGGGCCGAGTAGGGCTGAGTGGGGCTGGGGAGGGGTTGGGCATGCATTGGGATAAATTAAATTACTCTAAGATTAGGCCCTGGTTAGGGGTTGGGGAGGGGTTGGGCATGCATAGGATAGGCCAAGTGGGGCCGCGTGGGGCCGGTTCCGTTCGAGTGGGGCCGAGTTGGGCCGAGTAGGGCCCAGTAGGGCCGGTTAGGGCTGAGTGGGGTTGTGGAGGGGTTGGGCATGCACTGGGATTCACCCTGGCTGAAGAAGGAGAGGCCAAGTGGGTCCAGCAGGGCCGAGTGGGGCCTGTTAGGGCCGTGTGAGGCGAGTAGGGCCGGTTAGGGCTGATTCAGTTAATAAATTGGTTTAAGACAAGGCCCTGGCTACAAGGATAGGCC
>BGNK01006810.1:877-23194 GCA_003297005.1 Symbiodinium sp. clade A Y106 | reverse complement strand
GGGTTTCGCTTTTGTACGATATCCGACATGGCTATGTATTATTTAGCTAGGCATTTTATATTGTATACACAAAAAGCTAGCTAAATATACCCTAAAGGTATGGGCCACATATATATATACACATATATTATATGTTTTCTGATTGTTTTACGACGCTATGTTGGATTTTGTTGTCTTTCGTATTTCATCATATCATATCCTTCTGCTGTATATCATGTTTGTATCTTAAACTGCTGTAAATAGGCACAGCATACTAGAGTACAAACTGATACTGTATAATGTATCAGAATACAGCTTCCCCTAAACAAAAATACAATGTGATATGATATACCATCATCCTACATTGCCGCATGTACTGCTGCAAATCGTATGAAAATTGTATTGTGTAGCTCAATATATGAACCTATGATATACATCTGAAAATGCTGTATCCTAAAATGTTCAATGTGGGGTAATACTATTCCAAACTTTGTTCCATAATTATTATAGCCTAGCAGGTATACTATATCAGGACAGCATAGAGTATGTTCCGTTCTAACATGCTAACCTGGTGTATGTTCTTCTTTGTTGTGTTTTAGTTTCTGCAGAAAATATATTACACCATATTCGACGTTTAGGTGTTCATTGTTTCATTTGATGCTGTATGTTTTTTACGTTTTTCAGAACAGGTGATTATTTGGTATTGTGTATAACTGCTATTGCGTGATGATATCTAGGTTGTTCACATTACACATAGCCTACATAGCTTTTCATACTACGCATAGCACAACGGTAGCGCCAGTTTGGGAGACTGAATTTTCGGATTCGGTCAGAAAGGCCGCGGGCTTTAGATTGTAGGGTTTAGGTTAGAGAGATCAGGATGCAGGGATTAAGGTTTATAGTCTCAGGATTTAGATTTTAGTAGGGTTTAGGATGGAAGGTTCAGGGATGACATAGGTGTTATGATTGCAGGATCTATAAGTTGTAGGGTGTAGGTTCGAGGGTTCAGGGGTGAGCTCAGGGTTTTACGATTTCGTGCGGAGCGTTAGTTGGAGGACTTTGCGGGATTTATGGTTCAGAGTTGTGGGCTCTAGGGTGAAGATTCAGATTTTAGGTGTCAGGATTGTGGGTTGAAGGCTTGAAAGTGCAGGTTAGAGATGTTTAGAGGTGTTGGTTTCAGGGTTCACGATTGACAGGCGGCATAGGGTTTAGGGGGGCTCGTGGCACAGGCGTCTTTGAACCTGTTGGACGCAGCTCGGATGATGAGCTTCCTGGCTTTATGGTCCTCAACCGCTTCGGGTCTCTGGTTTCGGGTGGGTTTAAGTGTTAGAATCAGAGTTAGAGTTTAGGGGTTTAGGAGTTTAGGGTTTGGGGTTTAGGGGTTCAGGGTTCAGGTTTAGGTGGCAGCAAGCCACTGCCGCTGTCACCACCACCGCCACCACCTTCACCACCACCACCATCACCACCATCACCACCATCACCACCACCACCACCGTCACCACCGTCACCATCGTCACCACCGTCACCACCGTCACCACCGTCACCACCACCACCACCACCACCACAACAGCAACAGCAGCAACAGCAACAGAAACAGCAACAGCAACAGCAACAGCAGCAGCACCAGCAGCAGCAGCACCAGCACCAGCACCAGCACAACATCAGCAACAACACCAAGTAAGTGCAATCACAAAGCGCGGCCGCAAAGGCAATGGCATCGGCGACGGCAACGACAGCAGCAACAGCAATATCATCAACAGCATCACTACCACCATCATAATGTAGTATAGCCGGTGGCATGCAATCTGAACTCCGCACGTTACTACCTTTCACGCGAAGCTTCCTCGCGTCTGCAGTGTTTAAACCCGCCTCAGCACCCTAAGGTCATACACTTACTGTTCTGAAGTACCTGAGTTACCGTGCGCTTTTCTGCAGGCTTTTCGGTTTGGAGGTTTTCGCACTGGGTTCTGTGCGCTTCAAGAAGAGCACTTTACTTTGGGGTGGGGGGGGTGGGGGGGGAGGGCTGTTTTCGTTCTGGTTCCGCCAACCTCCTGTGAAAAATGAGCTCTCCCACGCCTGAGCCAGCAAAAGTGAAGACAGTGCTCGGGTTTTTGGGAAGCCCGGATTATCATTATCTGGAATTCCTGACAACCCCGAATCCTCGAACCCTAAACCCTAAACCCCTAAACCGCCTAAACCCCTAAACCCTAAACCCTATAAACCCCTAAACCCCTAAACCCTAAACCCCTAAAGCCCTAAACCCAAAACCCCTAAACCCCTAAACCCCGAAAGCCCAAAAGCCCTAAACCCAAAACCCCTAAACCCCTAAACCCCGAAAGCCCTGAACCCAGGCTTCCACCACCTCGCAGAGCCTGCGTCAGCCGGCGTTCCATAGCGCTCGTCACAGCGCCTTGCACTTCCCTAAAGGTTTGCGGAATCCTAAAGCCTAAACCCTTAATTTATGGCGGCCTAAATAATTCCGACCTAATTTGGGGGGGTTCCTTATTGTAATTATGGTATAAGAATATACCCCAAAGCACTATTTGAAGTGGGCCCTACTACCCTAAACCCAAACCTGATATCCTAAACCCCTACCATCACAGCAATTAATCTCTCGAGCAGCATTCCGCACTTCGCAGAGAGCAGGTTAGCAGATGGCAATTTTGGCGGGTTCAGAGAGGGGCTAGGATTTTGGGTTTAGGGGATTGAATTCAAGTCATTTGGATAGGATGTCGGCCCAAATGCCAAAGCTGAAGCTACGACTAAACAGTGACCTGTGCGAAAAAAGCTTCGAGCTTCTCATTGGTCCCTTTTGCAAGGCAAGGGCCAGTACCTTGAAGCTAAACCCTAGACAGTAATCCTCACACGCTCCACGCTGCTGCTCGGTGCCACGCTGCCAAGTGGTGCTTTGCTGCGCCCTGTCGGCCAAGAGCGAGCAATGGGGACCCGGAGACTCACAACCTTTGGGTTTGGGGTTTAGGGTGTTAGGGTTTAGGGTTACCGATTAAGGAACACTTTAACCTCCAAAAACCCTACCTTCTGAGGATTTATGAGAGGAAACCGCAACAAGGAGCCCTGAAACGGTAACTTATTTGGGGTCCGGTATACCTTACATCTGAATATGGATCCCCTTCTCGCATCAGTTATGTTCCTGAACCCCAAACGGTCCAAGTACCCAATAATCATATACTCTCCAAAATCCTAACCTACACAACTTCTATCCTAAAACCGAGCACCTGATTATTGGGTCCTTTGGGCCCTAAACCCAAAACCCTAAACCCCTAAACCCTAAACCCCTAAACCCCTAAACCCTAAACCCCTAAACCCTAAACCCCTAAACCCTAACCCCTAAACCCTAAACCCTAAACCCCTAAATCCCTAAACCCTAAACCCTAAACCCCTAAATCCCTAAACCCCTAAACCCCTAAATCCCTAAATCCCTAAACCCTAAACCCCTAAACCCCTAAACCCTAAACCCTATAAGGAGTCGAGAAGTCTCTGGGATCCTCGGAGTTGGGGCCATTCGGGTCGCCCCTGGTACCCAGAGGCTCTATAGTAGTTCCTTTTGGGGGGCTCATATTTCGAATCCTAATAAGGTAATCCCCCTAAACCCTAAACCCCTAAACCCTAAATCCTAAACCCTAAACCCTAAACTACTATGAAGCCTATGGGTAACTCCCGGATTTGCAGGTCCCGTTGTGTGGATGAAGCCCTCGGACATCAGACAGACTGCGGTAGCCAAAGAAGGCTACGATGCTTTCGGGTTTACGGTCTAGGAGCGTTGCAAGTTTCTTTTTCTGAGGCGCGCGGGCGAGCTGCTTCGAGACAGATTGTCGCTGTGGTCCATCAGCACCCTGACTGTTTGGTTACCGCCCCGTTATGTACGCCGACAAAACCCGCGTCTCCCGAAGCTTCCTAAATCCTGTGCCGCCTGTACCCGAAAAGCCTGTCGCCCCATACCCTGTCAACCTTCGAGACCCCGCAGTAACCCTAAAGTATATACTTTTGGAGTTAGAGTGATGTGGGCTGTGGGTGTAGGGTGTTAGTCAAGGGGCAGCCATGACATACCTGGGTGGTTGTCAAAATTATGGTCCCTTTTTGGGTCCCCATTATGATACGGCACCTAATATTTAGGGTACCCAAAAAGGGACCCCTATTTTGACAACCACCCACCTGTGTGTAGCAGATAGCTCGACTCAAATCCTTAAGCTCCCCGCAAGGGTGCGAGAAGCAATCGGGATGAGAAACATGCCTAGACCGTAGACCCCTCCCTTCGAATCTACAGTGACGCGATCAACTACCCACTCGTGAGGATTCTGATATCCCTTTCTTGGGCAATTCGTGGTTACGGTAGGATTCAATAATAAGAACCCCCAAAATCCTAGACCCTAAACTAAACGGCCACTCGTTTGTGTTTGAGCCGCTGAGCCCAGGGGGTTGAGCATACAGGGCTTTAGGTTTAGGGCCTCTGGTAGCTATGTGAGTTCTGTGGGATCATGGGGTTGGAGTTTGGTTTGGGATTTGAGTTCATGAAACCTGTGAGAGCTTGCAGCCGAAATAGTGAAACATAATGCTGGTAGTACCTTACACCTGAACTCTCAACCCTAACAGTTTCGAACCTGTAGTTGGTAATCGACCCTGACGGTAACCCTTGTATCGTAAACCCTACAAGCTGTTTTAGGAACTGCTCCCTAAACCCAAACCCTGCAACCCCTGCAAGCTGTTTTAGGAACTGCTGCCAAGGACGAGTGAAAAGGTACCCAGCGGTTTTCACGGAGTGCGTTTGGGATACGACGATCGCAGCCAGCTACCTGCTCCGAGGTGGATTCGAGCCTTACCTGTACAACCCTCAGACATGCTAGGGTTTTGGGTTTAGGGTTCTATCTTGGGCTTTCAGGCTGTTAGGTTCGAATCAAGCAAGTGGATTGAAAGACTTTCAAGCTCTAACCCCCTAAACTCTATGATCCTGACCCCTGTAACCCCACTGCGGAGATCCTCTAGCCTCATCCTTGGTAAC
Organism: Symbiodinium sp. clade A Y106; assembly: GCA_003297005.1. Taxonomy (NCBI): domain Eukaryota; class Dinophyceae; order Suessiales; family Symbiodiniaceae; genus Symbiodinium; species Symbiodinium sp. clade A. The sequence goes on along the minus strand of BGNK01006810.1, from coordinate 18,198 downwards.
TTTTCCTAACCACTTCATCTGCAGATTTCCCAGCACGGAAGCCTGACTAATCAATAATGATCCAGTTTCTGTCGGGTTCCTGTACGGGTCCCCCTTGAGGGTTCCATAATGCGGATTTCGGGCATGTAGGGTTATACCCTAAACCCTATACCCTAAACCCCTAAACCCTAAACCCTATACCCTAAACCCTAAACCCCTAAACCCCTAAACCCTATACCCTAAACCCCTAAACCCTAAAGGGTTTGTAGGTTAGGGTTTGGGGGCTTGTGGGTTGAGCATTGAGCAGTCACTTCTTGTAACTATTTCAACCTTTGACCCTGAGCCCTAAGCCCCTTTAGCTTACCCTTGGTTAGTCAGTCCTCAGCGTTTAGGGTTTAGGGCTTAGGGTTTAGGGTTTAGGGTTACCTTTGGTTAGTAGGGAATGAAGGAATGGGGTACAATTATAACTACTATTACACCATTCTTCCATTCCCTACTAACCAAAGGTAAGTTAGACCCTGCAGCCTCAGCCCATCGACCCTAAACCCGTAAATCGCAAATCCTAAGCCCTCAACCGAAACTTCGGCTTCGGACGCTTTGTAGGATTGTAGGAAAGAAGATGCGGATAAGGGTTCACGGGTTTACTTGACACTGCGGCAGATGAACAAAATCCGCATACACCTACATACTGAGGAAGATGCCGTGCCTTCAATTTTTGCTGTTGGTGAATTAATGCAGATTTTCTCCATCGGCTGTACTTACGTCCGGAGTACATTATACAGCTGGCACAAACAGTGACCAGGGGCTTGTTCGACAAACATCAGGTTGCTTCCACAGTCCCGGGCTTACGGTTTTGCTGGGACGCCCGACTACAGTGGCCTTCCTCAGTTTGACGAACCGTGCTTTTGCCACAAAGTCTGTGAGTGGAAATCGTACCCTAAACCCTAAACCCTAAACACGAAATCATGAGCCTAGCGTTTTCCTGGGGATTTTCTAAATTAACCTGAGCCATCACAGCGATGCGCTCTGGAGCATGTTTTTGTTCGCCCGCATCCTTTCAGGATTATCATTCTCTAATGGCCGAGAAGAAGAAACACGAAATCCCGTGCTCGCTTTTGCCTTCAAAGCGTTCGACGTCCCCCGAGACTGAGCCCACTTTCCGGGCTCCTTCGTGTGGTCCGGCTAATATTACGTTGATACTGAAGGAGTGCTTCATCTGCCCAGCCTGCGGACTGTCGTCTGAGAGTTAGCTCTTTGAAACTAGAGCCCTGACACAAAAGTTGTGTTGACGGACTAGTGAAGGATTGGGCGTTGATTTCCGTGAGCTTTCTGGTGAAGTAAGAGCATGAGGAATTTGCGAGGATTCTTTACAGAATTTGCCGGGGTTCTAACTGCTCTACGATCGAGTAAGTTGTGGTAGCTCAAGGTTGTCGAAGAACCAGCGTTCGCAAAAAATCATCGCCTCCTCTGGGAAGACGCATTTTGGCTCTATAAAACTGAGAAACGGCTCTTAACGCCTACAACGCGGCCTACAATGCTGTAGTTAGGGTATAGGGTTGACGTATGATCCTTTCTATATGTCACAATCTCAACCCCGAAGTCTAAAAGCCCCAAACGGAAGCCCAAACCCAATACTCCAGAGTGCGAACGTTTAAGCCTCAGCATGAACCATTATTTTAAAGTTTTCAGGGTTAATATGTTGCGACTTAGGTGAGCTCCTTGCCGTGTCAGGCGAATAAAAAATCTGGAGTCCACATGATCCCAGTCCAAAATCAGGCCCCAAGCCGTACAGGTTGTGAATTTGAAGAAAGAGGCTACACGTCGGCGAGAGGTTGGCAGGTTCTTCGTCCGAAACTACAGCAGATGTCTTCCCATGCACCTTCTTCTCGGTGATCCGCAACTTGTAACGTGCCAGTGACACGCAATCGAAGCCAAACGTGACGTGTGGCCGCGCCATTATTGAAGACGATGACTAAGCTACTACCCTTCCCGGCTGGCCCAAGATGTTCCGCATAGTTTGACCGCGGGTTGTAGGTTTGGTGGGATGCAGTTTAAAGATTTTTGTTGTGCATGAGGAAATGACTGAACCCTATTATTTGTTGGGAGCCCGAACACTGCCCAGGCCCAATATAGTTCTGCGCACAGGTCTCGGTTTGTATCTGTGCTCCGCAAAAATCCGCAAAAATTGACCTGGAGGTGTGTTCACTGCGTGTGGTGCCTCTTCAAATATTTCAAGCCTACCCGAATCATTATAGCGATCAAGCATCACTTGCAAAGCCCTGACATCTTAAGTTCGCTACAAGAGACCGTTGGCCATCTCAAGTGGTTTGGGGAATGGTGTTCGCGTTCACCGCATAAGGTTGCTGGAGCTCCCCTTGATGGTTATTCCGCAGCTGCGTTATATCTCCCCAAACCCCAAGCCTTCGTCAACACATTATGACCCCTTCTATAGCTTCCAACTCTACGCTACAAACCCAGAATCCTGAAGCTCGCGCAGCCTCGAGTTCGCAAGCCCTCAAGCACAGGAGCCTCAAACGTGAAGTCCCGGGTCTCGATACTTTTGACCACTATAGCAGCGCTGGCAATAAACCCCACAGTAACCTTGGCAGAGCCTGAATCCTGTAATCTGAGCAAGGAGCTAGCAGAAGCGACACAAGATTGTCCCAGTGTTCACGAGGCGGACTTTGGGTTTTAGAGTCTTAGAGGTTCTACGGTCTATAGCTGTTAGAGATAGGGTCAGGGAGTTCCGGCACCGTCAGGATTGGGGCAGCAGGCTCGTGGTGTTTGAGGTGGACCTTGGTAGCGTGCGTGTCAGGGATGTCCCGATCTCCAATCAGCGCGAACCCCAAGACCACAATAGCAGTGCGAGGAGGGGAAGCAGAATTCATGTTTCTGTGCGAGTTTCCGGCCTGTAAACAGCAAACGTGTTTGGAGTTAAATGCATCGCTGATCAATCATTCGTCCACCACTGCCATTGCCACTGCCACTCCCACTGCCACTCCCACTCCCACTCCCACCCAATGCCACTGCCAGCTACGGCTACGGCAGCTGCTACTGTTACTGCTCGGCCACTGCTACTACTACTGCTCTGTTACTACTGCTACTGCTACTACGGCTAGTGCCACAACAACAACAACTACTACTACTACTACTACTTCTACTTCTACTTCTACCTCTACCTCTACCTCTACCTCTACGTCTACTTCTACTTCTACTTCTACTTCTAGTACTAGTACTAGTACTAGTACTAGTACTAGTACACTACTACTACTACTACTACTACCAATGCAAGTACTGCTACTACCACTGGTATGCTGATTGGTGGCACGTGTAATGGTAGCAGAAGTAGTAGTAGTACTAGTAGAACCAATACCACTTGAGGCACAGCAAACACCCACGCGGTATAGGGTCTAGAAATGTCGGGTCATCAGGCATGCCTAAACCCGAAACCCCGGACTCGCATCCCTGAACCATGTGAAACACCATGTACGATGGGACATCCGACCCACTTCGCAGATCGAGTTCGACATAGCAAGGCGCCTTTCCGACAAGGTGCAATTGGGAGCAAGGGCTTGGGCCTGGGTTTCAGTTCAAGGTGTGCAGTGTAGGGAGAAAAACTCGGAAAGACTGGCGTGCAGCTAAGGCTAAGCTTTTATGAAGACAACGGAACCTTACTTTAGCACTGAAAGTTTCAGCGCCATAAATATACTTTTCCAGCGATGGCAAGCTGTATGCCGCACATCGCAGCGTTTTATCAGGTGTGGTTCTAGAGGAATTCCCTCGCGTTCGTTTTTGAAAGATGCGGTTTTGGTTTGCTGGCCTAGCACTTCGAGTACTCAGAGTTTGGGCACTGGGGCCGCGGATTGAGGGCTTGGAACCTGTTTCTGAACGTGGTCCGCGAGGCTGTCTCATTGTGCTACTGCACAGTTGTTGGAAGATTCTCACTGCGATTGGTCGTTGGGGCCAAGGCATGGAGTCAATCGTGTGATGCAAGGGCTGGACGGCCTCACAATCCACTTGAAGGTACCTTTTTCGATTATGGCCTTGTGTATGTTTTTGATTGTTGCAGGGCTCCGTATGAGGCTTCTGGAAGCTGCGCTATCTTCTGAGACATAAGTGCCCGGTCTATCGACATTCTGTGCTCAGCACGATCGGTTCTACACTGCCCAAAACCTCGTTGTTCTGCTTTCCCCTGCTGCAGCATCCGGAGATCGTCGTGCCACCGAGTGGGTATTTTCCCGGCTCCTGGGCAAAAAATGACCTTTTACAGCAGCGAATTAGCTAGGAATCAACTATACGTGTTTGTTTCTGTACGTGGGGAATCGCCATCGGCTGGGAAAACTATGAAATAGCAATGAAACGGTTGGTTGATCAGTGTAGCTTGTCGATACCTGTAGAGTGTTAACTATATGACAGGCAGAGTGAGTACAGCCGAAGCAACAAGAACGGCAGCAACTACTATTCCTGGTTTTGCTTCCGGTAAGACTACTACCCGCGCTAGCAGTACTTCTGCGCTGCTGCTACTACTACCGTTGCTGCTGCTACTACTACTACTACTACCACCACTACGACCCCGCTCCAGCTCCCGCTCCTACTCCTCCTGCTCCTGCTACTGCTACTACTACTACCGACGACGACGACCACTACTACCCCTGCAACCGTTGCCGCTACCCTACCGCAACGACTACTACTACTACTTCTACGCTACTGGCTGTTAATGCTCCTCTTGCTGCTTCTGCTACTCTTGTTGCTCCTGCTCCTGCACTGCTACTGCTTCGGCTACGACGGCGGCTGCGACGACGGCGAGCGCGACCATGACCACGACCACGGCACTCTAAGGGCTGGTGTTCAGGTAGGTTTTAACAAGCAAAATGAGCATGAATCCAAACCGTCGTGCACCAAGGCGTGATCGACAAGTTCGGGGGTCATGTTCCCACGGTCGAAAACGCCACCAAGCAGGCCTGACTTCAGCAGTGGTTTACAAGAGCTTTGTTTTTGTTGTGCTGCTGGGGGACAGTGGTTTCGCCAGGTGTAGCCCCCTTTGCCTTTGCAGTTGGGGCGATTCCGAAAGCTGTGATGCCAAAGCCTTAAAGCCCAAAAAGCTCATAACCTGGATCAGAAGATCAGTTGCTACAGTCTCCTCGGGGCTTACAATTGGCTCATTTAGGCTGTGGGTTTCGAACACCTGTGGAGGCAAAGCAAAGTCCAAGTCGTAGTTGGAACTGGCGGAGACTGCGAGCCAGCTTGAGTATAGTATATCACAGCACCCCATTCTACTCATCAACGCTCTACAGCTCTACATCCCAAATGCAGGAATCTCCAACCTCTGGAGCACTTCATCCGCAAGACCAGCAGAATCTTGAAAAATAGCTTGATCGCTGTTACAGGTGAAGGATTCGTGCGCAAGAGCCAAAGATGTTCTTGACTCACTTCATTTGAGGCCAGACTTCTTGTTGTTAGGTTTGCTTTTCCGAGTCTTTTTGTGCTGAGGGATCAAGCCCGCAGTCAGCGCCTAAATGTGTAGCTGTCAACAGCATTCAACAGATTCGTTACGGTTTCAGATTCTTGGAGCACCTTGAAGAGTTGTCAAGGGCATTGGCGTCGCGTCTGCTTGCTGGGCATGTTTGGCGATGGGGGTCTTGGGGTGTTGGATGTTTCGACAAAACGGGCGAGGCTAATATAGGGGCCTTAGTAATTACCTATCCCATCATGAGGGTTCCTTATTATAAGTATAGTATAATGGTCTCCAAAGCCCTATTCTAATTGCTAAGGCCCCCATTTTACACTTTGAGAAGTTCTCTGTGTTTTGCCGATCAGTTCGGCTGTGGTGCAGCATTCTGCGCGATGATATATGGTTAATTTGCAGCGCAGTTTAGGCTTTAGGGTTTAGAGCAGTGCAGTCTAATGGCTCTTCGAGGTTTTTCTACCTTGTCATGACAACGGGCTCTATCTCGCAATGACTGGTAGCACAACGGCTTATACTTACCTTTGAGCTGAGCTGCAGCAGATTCGTTGCTCTAGGGACATGGGCCTCGGAATGCATGTATTCTTACAAACAATTCCCCTTATAGTCCTAGAACAATTATCGTAGAATAAAGCCTCTTCTAGTTATTCTAGCTAGTCAGGCCCATAAGGGGTTCCTATAAGGGCTGCTTGAGGGGCTCCTTTAAGGGTTCCTATTTAGGTTAATCGCCTGAAAGCTCAAATCATTTCGAAGGTGAAGGCCTCACACGGCTTAGAGGGTTTGGAGACTGAGGGTGTTGGGATTAGAGTTTTGGGTTTTGGGTTTATAGGGTTTAGGGAGGGTGTAGGGTGTGGGTTCGGATTTCTGGCTTTAGGTGGTTTAGGCACTTACGGTTTAGGGTCTATGTGGTTTCTTGGGTATATTGGGTTTTATTCTTTGTTTCAGGGTGATTGACACATTGACATTGAGGGTTTAGGCACGCAGGTTTAGGGTGCAGCGGCTAACGGGTATTGAGGGCTTAAGGACTTAGGGTTTAGGATTTACAGTGTAGAGTCGGGTATGGTTCAGGGACTCATCCCCCCGCACTTCCGGACACCCTTCAACCCTTAAACCCCCTAAGCCCCTAAACCCCTAAACCGCTAAGCCCCGAAACCCTAAACCCTTGACCCTGAAACCCTGAAACACTAAGCAGACTGAACCATCGATCTCCGCTACACGAAGGCCTAACACCCCGTGCAAACCAGAAGTGACAACCGAGAGACACCTAATATGGGGGGGGGGGGCTGCAACCAACAACAACAAGAATCGTAATCATAAGGATAATACCAATAATATTTACTAAGCATAATACTAACAAAAATAACTATCACTATATCGTTATAATATTCCATAGAGCTCCTTATTCGGTACAACTGTAATAGCCCCAAACCCTACGCAACTTAGAGTTGACACATTGACACGGCATCGCTACAGGATGCCACAGGTCTAAACTGTGCAGCTTGTTTGGTTTAGGGGATGCCAAAGCTATGAAGTACTATAAACTGTGAAGCTTCCTTCCGTTGAAGTTCTACCCTAAACCCTAAAGTACTATAAAGTGTGAAGCTTCCTTCTGTTGAAGTTCTTGGGCAAGCCTAAGTCAAGGGCTTAGGGGCTTTAGGGTTTTATATAGGTTAACATTACAGCCCCATCGCCTCACCAAGCCGTGAAGCCCTCTTCCTCTTGTCCCCAGCGGGCAAGGCGACCGCACTTGAGAACGAACTACAGCTATTCGCAGGTCGGGAGATCCGAGCTTGGCTCAGAGCTGTTTAGACTAGGGCTTAGGGTCTGGGGTTTAGGGTTCGGTTTAGGGCTTAGGGTTGAGGCTTTAGAGTTTAGGTTTAGGGATAAACCTCATGGTTCTTGGCCCTTCTATACTGCGTCATACCGGAAAAGGTTTCATATGGAATGTTAATATGGAAGTCTGAGAAATTTGCATACATATTAGTCTTGTAGTCCTTACTCAGCTCTACTGAACTTTAGTCCCAAATAGTCTAGTTATTCAGGTATCTGCAATATGTTGCTATTATGAGCGTGTTTTTTTCCACTCCTGGTCCATTGTTCAGATTTGTTGAAGTCCTTTCCAAACGAATTCGACAGGTACATGACGTTCTGGCGCCTAGCTGAGCTGACATTGGCCAGACACCTACCTACCTACCTGCCAATACCTGCCTACCTACCTACAGTACCTACCTACCTACCTACCCACATACATACATACATACATACAGACATAGAGACTTGCCGACATACGTATGCATGTACACACATTAATTTCGGAACACACACACAGATATATATATATATATATATGCATGTACCCAGACAGACAGGCTTGCAAGCATAGATGCAGACATACGTACATGCATGCATACATGCATACATACATACGTATCTCCGACCCTATCTGCAAAATAAAGCTGGCGTTTCCCACACATGGTGTAATTTGCTTGAGCAAATTTGGTTTCGGGCTGTTGGAGTTTCTGCGAAGTTAGACGCTACTTAGGGAGAAACGTCTGCCTCTTGTAAGCAGCTGCTCTCCCACCGTATAAGCCTTGCAAAGGATGGAGGCAAGCACCCCAAGGTGCAACTTTCGTCATTTCGTCGTTTGGGACGTTTATGTGTAGGAGGCATCAAAACCCCGACCCCGAACAAAAGCAGCGGGATGCCTTGCCGAGTTGAGACTCAACGGCCTTCTAAAACCCTTAACTTCTTGGCTGAAAGTGTCGTCGGGTCTCCTTTGTAGAACTCTGCCTTCCGCTTCCTGTGGAGATTCCTCAAGAAACACTAAGTTCGTCTGGCTTAGGGTTTCAACCTGCCCAGAGACTCCCAACCCACAAATATATGACGGACTGTGCCTGCAATCAGATTATCGATCTTCGATCATATACAATACATCGCTTAGTTGAAGGGCCGTGGAGTTCCTGGGTCAGCTCGGATCCAGGGTTCTAAGATCCTTGGGCCGTTTCTCCTTTGTCAATGTGTCGAAGTTCGTTGAGGACAACCCGCCCTAAGCCGCAAAACCTCAGCCCGAATCCCAAAAACCTCACGCCAATCCCTAGACCCTAGACCCTAATTAAGCTTAAACCCTTTTGGACTTTTTTGAAAAAACAGCGTTAAAGCCTACCCGAAGCACACCAGCCAACATCGTCAGGCAGCGAGGAAGCTTCGGGAGGAGGGGCATTTTCCGCAGGCCTGCTATATAGGGTTCAGGGCTATGGGGGTTTAGAGGTTTTATAGGCTTTAGGGTTGAGGATTCTGGGCTTCGCGCGGAGGTTTGCTTCTAGTCGAGGGCTTAAGATTGCGGTGACAAGTTTTAAGGTCTAGGGTTCAAGCTTTGCTTTAAGGTCTTAATTACCTTAACCTACCAAACCCTACTTTTTTGCAGGTTCCTATTATCGACCCTAATATGGAATTTATAGGGACCCTACTTTTTTCTAGGTTTTGGTAGGTTAAGGTAGGGCTACTGGCTTTTGCAGTGCAGAGTAGGGGCTCCCAAGGGTTCATGGTGTCGGAAATCCCCACTCTTGAAGGCAAACCGCTGAAGAAGATCTACGGCTGATGGTCAAAATCCTGCATTACCTTAAGGACCCTAAACTATGGGAATTACGGTATATTCCTTATTATGGGTAATGCAGGATTTTGACCATCAACAGTATCTACAAGGGCACACTACATCCTGAGACCCTCAAGCCCGAAACCCTAAACTTACCCCAGAGCCTTAAACCCTGAAGCCCGCAGGCCTTCCGAAAGCGAAACATTCTAAACCCTGTCATTGAGGCCAATGAGCTCTTCCGAAGGCTTCATGAAGAGGAGGAAGGCATCATTCCAGAGGTCGGGATCTGGGAGTTAGGGTTTAGGGGTCTATGGCTTGGAGGTTTCGGTTTGCGGCGTTAGCCGTTCAGGATTTAGGGTGTAGGGTGTTGGGTGTAGGGTCCCTGGGTTCCTGACACGAAGGATTCTCCCCTTTGTAAGCTCTACATGTGGGTGAGGCTCAGGGCTTGAGGGCTTAGGGTCTCATGGGTTTTTGCTTCCAGGTTTTCGGAGGGTTTAAGGGTTTGCGGTGCTCGGGCTTAGGGTTTAGATTCAGAGGCTCAGAGGTCGTGGAGTGGGAGAGTGGGGTTTGGGTCTTTCGAGGTCAGGGCTTCAGGATGCCATGTTTGCCCAAGCTGCTCCAGAAGGAGGTCGGACGGCTCTTGAGCATCATCCAGAAGCAGGAAGCAGGAAGTACACGCTAATCACATATGTGTGAACTTCTCCCACAACTTCATGCATGTTGTGAGAGGAGACATGAAGCCAGTAACCTCAAAGCTTTGACACAAGGAGAAGCCCAAATTCATTGTGTATCATCTTCCCTAAACCCTAAACCCTAAACCCTCTTGAGCATTAGCTTGCCGCTGCGGCTCTAGAGTTCCAGGTTAATTCACCCCAAACTTGAATCCGAAAACGCAAGCCCTAAGACCAAACCGTCAAGCTCTCAGAACGACCCTAAACCTGAAACCCTAAACCCCAAACCCTAAACCCTGAACCATGAACCCTAAACCCCAAACCCTAAACCCTAAACCATGAACCCTAAACCCCAAACCCTGAACCCTAAACTCCCAAAAGATCCCAGAGGGCCCCAGCAAAACCGAAACTCTGAAACTAAAAAGATGGTTCAGGGTTTAGGGTTTAGGGTTTTGTAGGGTTGTTAAACATACCCCTAAAGCCGGAACTCTGATATCCTGAGCTCTACCATGGAGTAGGACATGCTTGTAGCAAAGAAAGATGCTCCTTAAACCCTGCAGGAGCCATTTGTAAGACCCGTTCAAAGCCCTCAAAAGGCTTGATAAGACCTTTCATAAGCAGCCTTATCGCTTGTAAATTGTAAAGCCTTTCATACGAGACCCGCACGAAGCCGTGTAAAGCTCAGCTAAGACCCTTGTCGCACCATTGTAAAGCCTATCTGCACCCGAGGCCCAAGAACTTTGACTAAACCCTGGTTTTGAGTTTAGGCGGCCTAAACCCCAAAACCCCCAGACCATAGGCAAAAGGAGCCCCCCCCCCTCCCCACCCTCCCTCCCCTCCAAACATGGCGCGCACACACAAACCTAGAGCCTGAACCCATACAAATGAAGTTGACCCTGGACCATAGACCCTGGACCCTATAAGCCTAAACCTAATGGAAACTCGATGTCGGACCTGCGAGGCAGTTCTGCAGAAGAAGACAAAACAAGTCGTGAGAAACCTCTGTGGCCTGTTGGCAACCAGAGCTCTTACATTGTGCTGCTACTTTTTATGTGCATGCACATAAAAAGTAGCAGCACAATGTCCAAGCTCTTAGTGCTTAGCTTCTTACGCTTTGGGCGCTTGAATTAGTCTGAGTCTTAGCGTTTTCAGATCCGGGGGCTCGCAGGGTTTACAATGTTTGGAGGTCTAGGGCCTAGGGTGAGGCTTCAGGTGCTTGGAGTTTTGTTTGGGCTTGTGGAATATGATGAATGAAGGGTTTCCGTTTTAATCAAAAGTTTAGCTCGTGGCCTAAGTGTATGATTTTGCTTGTGGCCGTTGAGTGGGGCAGGGGTTCTGTACATGGAGTTTCGACGGGCATGAGGGCTGTGGGCTCAGGAATGCCTGTGCACATGTTGGCCCCAAGCCCTGCGCGAAACCGCAAACCTCCCCCCAAAAGATTCCTACGAACCCTACAAACCCTACAAACCCCACGTGTGTGTGTGTGTGTCTGTGTGTATGTACGCATGCTGGTAACTTATGTTCCTTTTATCACTCTTAGTCAGGTGGCCTCAGATGCAGAACCCCATCCTTGCAATCCAAAGCTGACACTGTGCCTCATTTCTTCGCGCGCCTGAGTAGACCCTTTTTGCTTGTGGGTTTGGGGTGTAGCCTTGCACTAATTCCAAAGCCCTTTTTGTGTGATCCTCATTCGTCTCGCAGGTGCTTCGCAGATATCCGGGACTATCGCTTCTTGGCGCCTGCGGCTTGAATCGGCCTTGTAAGCGTCAATATTTCTACAGAAATGAAGATACGTACATGTACAAACGTAAGTATACATGTGAAACTATGTATGTATGTATATATGTATGTATGTATGTGGATCATATATACTGTATTCTTTGTGTATATGAATACAAAGGTACACCCACATTATATGTAGGTTTGAATATACAAACAACAAACGACTGTCTAAACATCCATATACACATATGTACAGATGTAGGCAGACATGTTTCTCAAAAGAGGACTAATAAGGAATTGTAGGATCGTTTTTTGTAAAGGTGAATTTCATGTGCGGGCAGTGTAGCATAGCATAAGGCTGCGATGTAGAATTTAGTGTTCATACTGTAGTAGGGTAGGGTTGTAGTAGTGATGCTCGTGTGGACACTTTCTCATGTTGAGTTTCCATATGGGCGTAGACTACCGCTCTTCACAGCGATGCCTTTCAGACAGCCGATGTGCATGGAAGGGAGGAGGGATGCTAGGTTCTTCCTGCTGTTGCTGCTGGTACTACTACTACTACTACTACTACTACTACTACTACTACTACTACTACTCCTACTACTACTCATAATACTAATACTAATAGTAGTACTAAGAAGGAAGTCTTTAACTGCTTCCAGCCCACAGGCCCGGCCTGTGGGGATTTGTAAGAGCGCCAGCGTCGGAGATCAAGGGATGACACTGGGGCATCATTCGAAGACTTGCCATAGGTTTCGGGTTTCGGAGGCATGTTTGGGCGCCTCGGGATTCAATGAATTTGTTGGTGTTGGGGTTTGCGATTGCTGCGTTTTGTACATAAGTAGGTCTCGCAAGTTACTCTAGAGGCAAAACCCTGTTATTTGTTCCCCCTTCGGCGCTGCCTCCCGTTGTCCGTAAGGTCCTGGGTAGCCGGCTACTTATCTGCAGCCGCCTCCGAGTGTGCATCTTGGCATTGGTTTTCCTTTCGGTGACAGGATGTCTTCGATGCATTGTTAACCGCTTGCAGGCATTGTGTTTTGAGGTCATTCCCAAATTGCAGGATACTTGCTGGATGACACAGCTGTGATGATTCTGTATGTTTTTGATTGCATGCTGCAGTGCATGTCCTTAGTTGTAGTACGAACCATCCACGTAGCAACATATGGGCACAGAAGCAAGAACAACCCCCCACCCCCCCCCCCCCCCCTAACCCTCAAGGCTATAACCACGCCCTCAAACCCCACAAAAAAACCCCATGCCGGCCTAAAGGCCACGTCCTCCTCCCTCTCGCCGCTCGCCAGAGCGTCGGTACTCGGGNCCCCCCCCCCCCCCCCCCCCCGCTTAACTATCGAGGTCATCACCCTGCCATGCAAAGCGGCTAAAATGCCTTGTGGCGGCTTCGAGGCACGCTTTCCTTTGCCCTGCAGGCCGGAATGATGTGGATGAAGCGGTACTGTGCGTCGGACATTGCGAGGCTCGCCATGGGCGGCTTTAGGGCTCCCTTTGTCCTTATGATTACGGGGTGTTTAGGGTTTAGGCGGGAGTTTGGGGTACGGTCCCCCAAAAGAGCCTAGTGACAATCGAGACTTCTGTACAGGATTCCGTCGTCGGAGTTCGATGATGCAGAAAGGAATTTAATATAACTCCCCGTATTGTTGGCGCATAGCATGCCTACAATTTACAACCCAATTCTCATTCTTGCTTATCCTGTATAGATTACATCACCGGGACAAAAGTTTCGACATACGGATGAACACTTTTCAGTACACCATGAACATATGCCGCGGAGAAGCGGAGTGGCCCGCAGGTCCGTTTTACCTTGCCAGCGTGGCGGAGTAGTTAGTTTCCTGGAAAATATGTTACTATATAGTTCTCGACGGAGAGCCTGTGGGATCTTGTGTGAGGAGTCTACGGGGGAAAGGGGGTTACATTGCTTCATATGTTGAATTCGAGCCCGTGTGTCGAACTGTTGTCCTGCGGTAGTAGGATGCTTGAGGGACGTCGCAGCACCAACAGAAGCCAAAACCGGCAAACCTCCAAACCAAGGACATCCTGCATATCCTTAGGACGCACAGCACAAAGACCAAGATTGACAAGACTCCTAAACCCTAAACTCAGCCCAATTCCTTGAACCCGAAACCCTAAACCCTAAAAAAAGAAACTAAGCCCAAATCCCTGAACCCTACAACCCAGAAAGGGATCTTCAGTTCGGTAAACTCCAGTCAACCTCCTCATCCTGAGAGGTTTTCGGCCGGGTTTAGGGTTCAGGGTTTTAGGGTTTAGGGTTCAGGGGTTTAGGGTTTAGGGTTTTAGGGGTTTAGGGTTTAGGGTTTAGGAGTTTAGGGATTAGGGTTTCCGGGTGACGAAGGGTTGGGGATGCAAGGATCAGTAATGAAATCAGTGCTTCGACCTACTGTAGAAGCATGAGAAAGATTACCAATTGTATTCCTTAGGGTTCCTTCCTTCGCGGTGGGTATTAGCTGGCATAAGACTATGATGCAAGTGCGGTCACTTTGACCATCTGGGTTGGATTGCGACTCTCGATGGTGCTCGACTGCTTGAGAGAGTTTAAGGAGTAGCAGAACCCTAAAACTGTAAGCCGCGCGGAACGATATTGGTTTGCAACAATCTGAACATGCGGGTGGGCCGGCAGGTCCCGCAGTCGGCGCGATATGCAGGTAGATAGCCAAATATTAAAATGAAGCGTCGCGTAACATTTTGTCTAAGACAAGCACGACGTGTACCTAAACCACGGTAACATCTATACCAGGACATCGAAGCCACCAACTGTAACAAACGAAGGCTACATGCCATAGAGTGTTGGCTGGGAATATGTACACGACTGCAATCACTCCCCAGAAGCCCTTTAATTCCTAAACCCTGAATCCTTAACTCCTAACCCTAAACTCCAAGCCCAAAGCTACACCCCAAGCCTCATGACCCTGTATCCCTGTAGCCCTAGAACCTTAAACCCTTAAGCCAGACTTGATCATGTAATGTGCTTCAGACAGGCTCGGGATGACGCACAACCCTATGCGCATACTATCGCCGGGTTTAGGGTTTAGGGCAATTTAGGTTTAGGATTTGGGGCAAGTTAGGATTTAGGATTTAAGGCAATTTAGGGTTTAGGGTTTCGGATCTAAGGCATTTTAGAGTTTAGGGGTGTGCGATTTAGGGTGTTGATTTGTTTGGTCTGGTGGGCCGGAACCTGAAACGATGACTGTGATCCTGGTCTGGTGGGCCGGAACCTGAAACGATGACTCAACCTGGACTCAAAACTTTTTCAGGCTTCCTGATTTGATTAGTCGAATGACTCAGTCCTTACTATAGTTTAGGCGTCTATGTACCCAAGTAGTATATACTTTGGCCTTAAAGTATATACTCCCTATATGGTACATTGGGCTGAAAGTATATACTATTTAGGTACATGGACCCTTGGGGTAAGGCCAGGCTGCCAGACGCAAGTCGAAAACCAAAAATGAACCGTGGCAAGGGTGGTCGCAGCGATCGCCGACGTTGTGCAGGGGGCTACCGGTATCGTCGCAGCCTGCAACCAGGACTTCTGTCTTCGCTTACAGCAGGAGATTTGCTAAGAGTGTGAGTTCAGTGCACATCCCACTGCTGTGGGTCTACATCAGGTTTCGCTATGTTTTGCAACTTCTATTTTGCAAAGCTTTCCTGCTACCGTCCATTGTAACCCCGAAATACGTAAGAGTATACGACTAGTGACTATAGTTCCTATGCTTAATCAAGAGTGTAATATTACGTAGTGCATGAGGACAAAGAAATCCACAGATTCCCATTCGGTGTTCGGCTGTAGCCCCAGAAACAGTAGGCCAATTCGCCATAGTTACACCATGTAAAACTGTAAAACCATAAACCCGTAAACCTGTACCGAATTCCTGAATTCTAGACATTGCTAGACTTCAAACCAAAACTCGCATCCCTAAACCCCATAACCCTACATAGCCCTACATAACCGACCAGCCCTATAGTCCTGAAGCCAAACCCCATGAGCCTCAATTGCTTCTCTTTCCACGTAACTGTGGCACAGCCGTCGGATTGGGAATAAGTTTTGCGAAAGAAACTTTCTGTACCCGGCAGAATGACTGTCAGAGGTTCATTTTGTTCAGACTTGAGGAAGCCCCAAACAGTGGACCGAGACCAACTGACAGGATGGAAAGCCCTAAACTCTTAAACCTTAAACCGAGAAGCTCTGTCAGGATCTAAAACTGACACGGAGAATCGAGCACCGTGAAGAGCAGGCACCCCTTGAGGAAGGGTTGTTTAGGGTTTGGGCGTTAGGTCCTAAGCACTTACCGTGAAGGTTTACACTGATAGTTAGGGCAGAGCTGAGGAGTGAGAGAACAATATGAGTACCCAAAACCCGCAACCCTACCCTAATGTGTGGGGGTGCAGCATATGGGTAGTTCTCCAGCTCCAAATTACGGTCCCTTTTAGGGTCCTTTTCTACAAGGGTGCCGTACTATTTTGGGGATCCAGAAAAGCACCCTAATGTAGAGAACTACCCATATTACACCTTACAGCAAAAGGCAACTTGAGGTCCATGTAAATGAAAAAAGAACTCGTCATGGTATTCTGTTTTTCTCGGTAGATGCTTTGAGTCCCATCAAGTCAAACGGCCATATAAGGGATATCGCAGCATGACGCTGTCCCATCCCAACTTATAGCATTGTCAACTTCCGTATACATGGACCGGCCCGTTAGGCTCCATGTGCCTTTCTAGTATATACTTAGGCCTTCAAACTACCACTATAGGGATTGCTTTAAGGCCTAAGTATATACCGAGAAGGTACATGGAGCTTTAGGGCTTTGGATATGCTTGCAGACCTTGCTTCCACGGCTTGACCGTGGTGTCACCAGCAATGACTACACTTCTCAGGACCCTCAAACTCAAGCCCTACTTTGAGGTTCATGGGTAGTTATAAGTGGAGTCCTAAGTAGGGTAACTATATTACTTATTTCTCATATTAGGGGACTTATAACGCTACCTATAACTACCCATGAACCTCCAAGTAATCCTCATAGCCTGAACTATATTATATAACATATTACAAGCTTGCCAAGCTTTTGTGCCAGCGCCAAACCCCGAATATCAAAAGTTGAAACAACTTCAACCAATCTACCAACGGAGCCCAATACAAGACATAGGATACACTTCTTCCTGTAGTTCGTAACAACATACAGCGCTCAACAAAGACGCGGTTTTGGGGTTTCTCAGCCAACTCCAAATGAAATCTTGTGGAGGAAGAGCTCGCGGAGGTTTGGGAAAGTATCTTCGACCGGAGGCCTTTTCACACCACTTGAGAACTCTGGGCTTAGTCTCTGGGCTTTGGGGCTGTAGTTTGTTGGGGTTTTGGTGTTTAGGGGGGTCACGTTCAGGGGTTCTGAATGGTTTAGGGGTTAGCGGTTAGGGCTCTTGCGGGCTCAGGGTGTGGGCTGCGGGGCTTAAACTTGGGTTCTTCACAGTTGTTTGCCAGCCTTTCAGCGGCACAGTAGTGCTTTCAGCACGACAGCACTCCTCCAGCCAGACGACTGACTTACTGCGGACATTATGTGATGATAAGTGCTGAGTCAGCTATACTGTCTATACTGTACAGCTGTGGGTTGCTTTGCCAGGTTTATGTAGGAAGAGTACTCTACCCTCAACTCGCAACCCTAAACCCTAAACTGGGCCTCGTGGGGACTCGAACTTGCGTCCCGGCTTTGTGGGTGGGGGTTCTTTTTGGGTATTTTTTATGGTGTTTTTTGGATATTTTTTATGGTTTTCCGTTCGGCAGACGCGCGAGTCAGTCAGTCAGTGAAGCAGCTAGTCAGTCAGTTGGTTGACAGCCGACCGAGCGGTCAGTCAGTCGGAGAGCCAACGGAGCGG
>BGNK01006809.1:6266-23214 GCA_003297005.1 Symbiodinium sp. clade A Y106 | reverse complement strand
GTACCCCCTTCCTTCCAGAAAAGTGCGAATCTTGGGGACCTGTTGGAGCATCCAGCCCAGCATGTACTCCCGCTGGGTGGGACTAAGCCCGTTCGGCCAGCCCGAAGTCACGAGCTGGGGTACTGGGTCGGTGTAGCCGGTGGAGTGTGTCCGTTGGTGAAACCCCCCACCCTGAACACTATCGTGGGTCCCGGCCTCACCCCCGCGCCCACTATGGCCGTATCCTTAGACCCTCAACGGACACATCCCCCGGCTAGTCCTCTCTCTCTCTTTCTTTCTTTCTGCCGGGCATAGGGGTCGTCTCGACGATTCTCAGGCTCTCTCTCTCTCTCTCTCCTCTCTCTCTCTCTACGCGTCAGGTCTCATCAAGCGATTGTTCCCGTGTGTGCAGGTACTGCCTTGACATCTAATCAAGCATAGCCGACTACTGACCGGAAGGCTGGGATTGAAGTGTGACAATGAGATATATATATATGTATGTACAGATATGGGTGTGTATTTATACATATGTATATGTATATGTATGTATGTATATAGAAATGTATGTATTATATTATATATATATAGAGAGAGAGAGATACATACACATTTGGATAGATATGTGTTAAGTGTCTATCTGATCGATCCGCGGCTGATTCTCAAAAACTGATGCCATGCTTATGACTCCTATGAAGATTACTGCTATTACTATTGTCTTTACTACTGACGACGACGACTCCTAGTACTACTGCCGCTACTGATTATCATAATCGTACTATTCTTCCTCTTTGCACCAGTGTCAAAAGACAGCACTATCATCATTGCTGTCCTAACTTACCGTCACCAATGCAATTACAATCCACAAATACATGAACACCAACAGTACCATCAATATCATCGGGATCATGTATAGTTCTCGTCACTACAATCACTGCCATCGGCCGTCATTATCATTGTTACGAGCATTACCATCGAATCATCAGCATGATAAACATCATTGCCATCATTGCCGTCATCACCATCATCACATACAGGCTATCATGCTGGTGTTCGGTGCACTTCATTTTAATGTTACAATATGTTACAATCAGTAACATTCTCCTCGCTCTGGCGCACTCCTCCAGAACCCCAACCTCTCGGCGCAAGCCCTGGACTCCACCCCGGAAGAGCGCTTTTTGCCGGTACCGCCCAGTCGGTGCACGATTGAAATCCGGGCCGGGCCTTCTGGGCGGACGGCATCGAAAATTGCCATGAACCGATCCGAGCAGGTCTCCGCAGCACGCGGGCTCTAGCACCTAGGCCTTTGCAGCTCAGATCTGAGTGCGACATGATGCCTTCCTCCCAAGCTGAAGCTGTCCAAGCGGCATTGCATCTTAAGGTGGGCGCTCCAAAAGGAGCACCAGCCGACCATCGAGATTCTCGCGGTTCGACTCCAGGGCCTCGGTGACCTCGTGCCCCCCATTCTCGGGTTATGGTCGAAGATGTGAAGTCTTCGGACAATTAGATGTCAGAGCAACGGTCCCCGCGGCCAGCCTCGGCGGCGGAGCGGCCATCGCACTTCATCACCTGGCATTTCGCGCTTTTTTCCCCCCGCAGCTGGCGAGACTTCGACTTTGGCAGTCGTCGCTTTTTGGGCGCCTGCTGCATTGACATCGCCTCCGCCCCCAGCATCTTGTCCAGCCAGCCGGGCTCGGGGCCCGCCCCGACGAAGGACACGGCCCTCACAATGTCCCCCACCTCACAGCATCTACGCTGCTTCCGAAGCCCATTTGTTTAGACCGTTCTTAACCGTGTTTCAACGACCCTTCATGAACCGGAGAACGGTTTGCAAGCGGCCTGAATGCCCAACGTCTCAGCCTCGCTCTTGGGGTCAACCGAGAGCACCACGACGAGGTCGGCATCTATTCTTGGCACATCCAGGGGCCTGACGTGTGCTCTTGAAGTGAACGGTTCGTCTGCGCAGATCGGAAGAAGTAGGATTGACTGCCCGACTGCACTTCGGAAGCAGAGACTACAGCTTCTCCCTGCAGAGCCTCTGGACTTCCACCAGACGGATGCCCAGCGGCAGGAAGGCCGTAAAGCACATGAGCCGTGCACCAGTAGGCTCGTAGAGAGGCGTCAGGTCTGAGCCCCACATCAGCTCGGAATTATCCTTCAGAGGCAGCGAGACTCGCACGTGCGCAGCGCCAGGCACCAGCGCGGGGCCATCCGTCTCGCGCACGGGCGGCAAAATGTCAATGGTCACAGGGTCACCAGCGAGGCGGCCCGAGGTTGGCACGAAGGAGGGAGCGCTGGTCTTGCGCTGTGGGTTCTGCAGTAGTTGCAAAGCCTACCAGCAGCAAGCAAGGGCCCAGGGCCCTTCACACATGCGCATGGAGGTTTTTGTTCCATGGTCCCTCGAGCCTCGTCCAGCTCGTCATTGTAGCTCTTCAGCTTCTCGAAGGAAACCTGCGTGTTGGGCAGCTCCTCCTTGAGGAAGCCAGAGAGCTCCTTCTTCAAAGAGCTGCGCCGTTCTTGGGCGTCGTCAGCCGCCCCGAGGCCCTCGAGATCCTACAAGCGACACACAGAGGGCAGAGGGCGATTGCCAATTGCCAGACTTCGGGCATCTTTCGCCTGGAACTTGCCCAGCAGCAGCTCTGAGCGGCTGCGCTCTGCCTCAGGCGGAAGGGAGGCTGGACACAGGGACATGCATGGCAAGCTGCACCACAAGGCCGCGCCTGGAGGGCCTCCTGCCACAGCGCCTCTCCCGAATCCTCACTGTCGGCCTGACCGTGCCTTGGGAGCAGGCCCTGGCTCGCAATCGCCCCGGCCCCGGGTAATCGCGCACCAACCAGGTTCTGGTGCCCGTGAGGCAGCACCGCCAAACAGGCAAAGAGAGCCCCCAAGCATTTCGAGGGATGCCGATGAGGCCTCTCGCTTCGTGTGCGCTGCTTCATCCAGGGCGTGGGATGAGCTGAGAACTCTCACGATAGGTGCAGGACACTGGGCTAAGCGACTGTTGTCGACAATACTGAAACTGGTGAGCTGTGTACGTGCAAGTGTTGCCACATGTCAGAGACTTTGCATATCTTTGCATCTGATCCAACAGATAGGACAGGAATTGCTGCGGCAGATTATGAGATCTGACGCCCTCACATCAAAGCTCGAAACCGCTGAGCCCGCGGCCGCCGGAGCCTGCGACTTTCACGTAAAACTGGAGGCTTTCTTGAGGGTGCCAAGGCCATCAGACATCCGAAGAACTGCCCCCGAGCTTCCCTGCCGGTGCCTTGGTCGGTCTGGGGCGCTGTGCCTTCCGAGCTTTGGGGGTTCCGCTTTGGACGCTAAGAAGCTTTGGCAGCAAATCTGAGAAGACGGACGCACGATGCAGTGCTGTTTCAACACACCGCAGCAAAAACGCAATGTGCGGTGCTTCTGTCGGAGGCGTGTAAAGAGCCACACCCAAGTCAGAAGAAGAGCCATTTCCCAGAATAGCATCAAGACTATGCTGAGCCATGCCTGCATTTGGCTTTCCGCGGCTCCACCTCACCTGGTCTGCAGCCAGGCTTGCAGGGTAGGCTTGGGACGGGCCTCCGGGAGAAGTGCTCGAACTCTTGGATTGCCTCCCAGAGGGGAAAAAGGGGCTCGAGCGGCGCTGCCCATGGAGCAGGTTCCTAAACCGTCCAGCCTACGGTTTACCGATGCTTACAAAAGTCTACAGAGTCTAAATGTAGGGCCTTGGGGTTGAAATGTCCAAGTCTGAGAGTTATTCTGATTGCTGGGCGAATCCCCTGGCTGTCCTCTCCATCGTTTCATCTTGCATGCGAGGGTTGCGTATATAGGTGTCCGGCAAGCGTCTGCTTTGGTGCCACACGGGCTGTCTCTACCCTACCCTTGGTCCTCCAGATGGCTAAGGATAACTTGAATGGGGCTCTTCCTCGACAGATCTTGCTGGTCAGCCAATGAAATAGGCGAGGATCCATTGTCCAAGCAATACGGTCACAAGGCATAAGCAGATTGGGCAGGGAACAGAATTGCGAGCACCAGTGGTCTTCCAGACATCACCAGATCATCACTACCTTTTGGAAAGCTCGCGGACACCATCCTCTGGCCTAGACTCTAGTGATTCTAGTGATTCTAGTCTAGCCGAGCCGTTTTGGCAAGGCCAGCTAACTCGAGCATCGGAGGCTTGAGGCAAATGCAGCACAGACTAAGAGCGCCTTCAGACTGTGCGACGACATGCGAATAGGAAAGCACACGCGATATTACGCGCAAAGCCCTGCAGGTGAGGGCCCATAAATTCGTCACTTTTGTCAGAGAGTTCGCGGCGAAGGGCTCATGTCCGCATCCTCCTCATCACTAGAGTATGCCAGCGTGCCGGAGTCCCCACCAAAGATCTCGTCCATTCGAACCTCGCTGGATCTGTCAGTCTCCACCACTGTGTGCGCACAAATCTCTTCGTAGTCCAACGTCGAGTTCTCCTTCAGCCAGCGTCCTACCAGGAACGGGACGGCTTCGGTCGTCACCACCTTCGGTCTCGGTTCTCTCTGCGATGGCGCTGGTGTCACCTCCTCTATCACCGGCTTCGGTTCGGCATCGCCTTCTTGCGTCAAGCTGAAGCTTCGGAGCACCTTCTCCTGGTCCTTCAGAACCTGGGCACAAGACAGCCTCTCCCCGGAATTGACACACCCCAAAAACGTCGTGTCCAATCTTCCACTTCAGCAGATCCGTCTGACTCTAAGCCTCCAGCGAGACCCTAGGCCCTACGTCACTTCAATCCCAGAAGTCTGCAAGAAGCCGCATCCGGAGGATCTGGCGGCGGCATTGCTCGACCCAGTAAGGGGCCGCGGTGAGGCCGAACCAGCCTTGGCTTGGATCGCCCACGGGAAAACAACCTCCATTTCGTTGCAAGCACCCTGAAACCTGAGAGAACTATGTACATACGGATAGAGCACTTGTCAAAATAATTATAGTAATGGTGATACAAATAATAGAAATAGTAATAGTAATAATAACAATATCAAAAGTAACAATCATTGTCATAGTATAATGATGCAGCGAAACGAAAGCTGCGAGCCCAGAAGCCAAGCCGTCAGCGGCGCTATGTGGGCCACCAGTGACTCGCGAAGCGAAGACAGGCTGGCCACCTATGGACGTAAGGCCCCAAGAACACAGGCTCGGGGTTTAGGAGTTTAGGGTTTTAGGGGTTTGGGGTTTGAGAGGTTTAGGGCTTTAGGGGTTTAGGGGTTTAGGCTTCTAGGGTTTAGGTTTACAGGGTTTAGGAGTTTAGGGTTTTGGGCTAAACTTCGGACGAAAGGTGAAGCTCAAAGCTGCCAGCTACGGCCGGGCACCAGCGGAAGGTTTTCGAACCAGGCGTCCATAATCACCAACCAGCTGGCCAGCTTCCAGAACACCTGCTCAAAACCGAGGGAAGGGACGAATATATTGACGACAAATAAGTAGAAACAAATAGCTACAGAACAGAAAAAGGGCAGCAACTTCAGGACATTTTTTCGGAATGAACTGGTACCTGCATCACAGGTACTTAGCTAAATATTCTGTCAATAACCAGGCTATACGTGTGCTTTGGCCTTATGACAGAATAAATTCTCCAGGTTGCTGAAAACCCAAACAATTTCCGATTCGGTTTCAATTCAATCACAATTCAGCCTCAGTTCACTGATGAAGTCAGCTTGGGAATCGCTATTTGGGGCCACCCCAGGCTCAATTCACTTTGAGATTCAAGTTCGGTTCCTTCGGTTTGGTCCGTGCCCACGGGCCAGAATGGAAGAGCCGGTGTTAGAATCGCAACAAAGTACTGGACTACTTACTAGTAGTAGTGCATCATTCGGCCCCTAGGCTAGTGGCGAGTGACTAGGGCAACGCTCGGGACTCGTGACTAGTGACTAGTGGTGAGCGATCTCCACATGCAGCGTCTCACCTTCCAACACAACTCCGGGCTGCTTAGATCTGATGGCCCCGTCGCAGGCCTGCTAATGGGCTTCGCCTAATCAAGGACCCCGTTGACATCTCGACGACTGCTGTTTTCCGTCCCGGCGGGCAGGAAGTCCAGGTAAGAGGCGAGCTGCTGCACAGCTGCAAGGCCGGATGGCAAAACAGACCACGTGGCATGAAGATCTTTATGGCAACACCATACGTTATAGGGAACACTGTACTTAGACACAGAAACTCCCAGAAGCTTAAGCCCCGAGAGAACCCCAGGCTTGCCAGGATGCTCCAGGGTTTCTGGAGCCAGCAGAGGGTAAACAGCAGGAAGTATGAATACTCTGACTGAGGTTATACATGACACAGATTTTAGGTACTAGAGTCCACTCTAGACTCTAGACTCTTGGACTCTAAATTATCTCCAGACTGCTTGCCCCAATGATCTACAATCTAAATTACTCCACCTTTCTGAAACTCTCTGCTTTCACGGCCATCCGCAACGAAAGAAGGTACTCAGCCGATGTACATGCGATCAAGCCCTTGTGGACGAGATCATGTACGTTCTGCGCAGAGCTTTTGTCTAGATCATCGTACCATGGAATATGAGCTCTTGCGAAATCACGCCGACATGCCTGCTCACACTTCTTCAGTCTGGCTACGAAGATATCCCTGTCCACTCGCTCTTGAAGTTCAGATCGACGACCATGGAAAAGTACCAGGTGCTTGCGACATTCCAAACATCTCTTTCTGACACTCTCGTCTGGGGACCTGACAGCCCAATACTCTGCCTCATCCACTGGACGCCCGCCGAACTTGTCTCGTTGATTTGGGTCAAACCCCTTCTGCAGCAGCTTCAGCACGCCTTCGCAGAAGCCGTGTCGTGCTGCAACGTGCAGCGCAGACTTTCCCTCCCCATCGCCACCCAGCCCACCTCCCTCTGATGAGGCTGGTCGGAAGCAGCGCGCGCTCCCTCAGCAGGCTCGGGTTCAGGGGCGGTGCCAGGCGTCCTTGCATTCCTCTGCGTCTTACTCCACTCTCTGTTCGCGTTGTGGGCATCCCAATGCTTCCGGGCGTTGGGCACCTCCTTTTCCAACCAGATGTAGTCGCTCAAGCGGTGGCCATTTGCTTTAGTTATGGCCAGCAGGTCACGGCTGAAGCGTAGCTCCGGCTTCTCCAAGAGTGTCAGGCAGTGCCCGTCTGGTCGCCCCTCCCGGTGCGTCCGATCCAGTAAAGCATTCCTTCCCCCTGATGGATAGTCGTAGTTCACCGCACGTGAAGAAGTCGAAGCCACGGGAGAGGACATCAGTGGTAACCAGAACACGCGGCTGAGGACAAGAGCAATCCCTGAACTTGTTGTAGGCGTCGTCGGAATATGCGAAGCTTTGAGATCGATAGAAACCTTCGATGTCTCCATTGTCGACGATCCCGGAGTCCTGGAGGAGCCCAACCAATCGCAGCACGTTTTCTCGTGCATCATCACCGGCATTTACGAACACAATGACTTTCGCGCCGGCTTTGATCTCATCAGGTACCGGCTTCCCATCTCTGGAGCAGCAAATGAACCGAATCGCTTTGATCAGCGCCTGGTCTTTCGTTTCACCGTGTTTCCACTGCCAGGGGTCTGTAGGATCCCCGCGTCCTGGGCTCCAGAATCGCTGAGTCACACGCTCGCAAGCTTTCAAATCTGTCCCTCCCACAGCGACGCGGAGGCCGCGGTCGAGCTTGATGTCCTTCAATTCATCCTTCCAGGTCGCGGTGAAGAGAAGTGTTTGCTTGTCTTTGCGCGTGCCCTTCATAAGAATCTGTAAAGCGCTGATCCTGTCGCTGGCATTCTCGCGGTCTGCACGCAAGAGCATGTCGTCTGCTTCATCCACCACAAGATGTGTTGTGCGGTCGATGTCATACTGTTCCGATGAGAGGAGGTCCCCCAGTTTGCCCGGGGAGGCACACAGAATGTCACATTTCCCCCGCTCCGGCCCTTCATCACCCTTGCTGCAACTCCGCACTCGCCTTGAGAAGCCGCAGTACGTGCACCATTTCTCAGCCTCCTGTGCGATTTGCTGGCAGAGCTCTCTCAAAGGCAACAGGATTAGGGCGATACAGCCATCGTGAGCCCGAAGGGCTGGCTGCATCTCGACATGTGTCAGGAGAGGGAGCAAGTAGCACAGCGTCTTGCCACTGCCCGTTGGGGCAATGCCCACCAAGTCCCAGCCCTGCATTAGCAGAGGCCAGCCCTGCATCTGGATGGGCGTGGTATCTCCGTTTGAGCTGCTCCTTCACGGCATCTCCGAACGGCGCATACTCAAGCTTGAAGATAGGCATCGGCATGTTTTCTAGACATTCTTGCTCAGTCTCCCAATCCACGATCTCAATGCCGTATTTTGCACGCAAGAAGCTGGCGTTGCACGTGCTGTCTTCGATGAAGAAAGGATTCTGAGAATAATGCGTGGCGACACGCTGCGGCAAAACAATGCCGCAGCGATCCTTCTCGGGGAGCGATGTCCTTCGCTTGCCCTTGCCTTTGCCGTTCACGGCGGAGCACGGCTGCATGTCACATGTAGTTCCCACAGGCCGACATGCAGCGCAAGTCAAGTCTACGAGACGCGGGTCCAATCAGTAAAACGAATTTGTTTAGCGCTTCTCGATGCATTAACACTCTATGTTCAGTGGAGTGCAGTGCATGTGTAGACTCTCTAGACAAAGCGCGCTGCAGGCTGATAGCAGCGGGAAGCTCAGTTGCGTGCTGAAGTCATCCTTCAAACCTTGCCAGAATACTTTCAAATATTGCAGTTGGTTCTGTCACTCAGTCCATCTGTCCGTCAGGATGTGTCGGTCGGTCCGTCTGTCTGTCTGTCTGTCTCTGTCTGTCTCTGCCACTGTATGAAATTGATATCTGATGGCCTCCGGCTCATGGCCTTTGCTGTCCCGGACAGCACCATCAGCAGCTTGGCGGATAAGTTCACGGTGCTTCGCAAAGGCCCGGCGGAAGCGCTTCCGGCGAAGAAGGGGCACCTGAGTTCCACACGAGCTTTCAGGGGCGCAGGACACTCAACTCTTGCAACAATCCCGAGGGCTCGAGGAAGCTAAACTGCAGGGAAACATAGCATTGCCAAGAGCAGTTTCAAGCTTTTTGCGTGGGAAGAGGTTTGGGAATTCGGATGTCTTGGGCTTTGTCGCGGTTTTCACCACATAGCCAACCCCTAAGCGGGACAGGAATGTGGGACACTTGATTGAATCTGCGGCTGTGTTTGAGGTCGTCTTCATGTAGAGACATACCTGCGACAACTCTAAGAACCAACTCACGGAGAAAGGTGGAGCTCCGAAAGAAACCTTCCACGTACAGTACTCCATGAACAGCCACAGGATTTACAGAGGCGTAGACATTTCTCGATGCCAGGTGCGTTTCCAGACAACTCAGAGAAGAACTCAAATCCTTCAGCATCCTGCCGCTCCCAGTAAGAAACAAAAGGGAAAGTCCCAAATGTGCTGAGGGCCAGGGACCAAGGTTTCAAAGCCATGCGGCATTCTCCGGCCTCAGCGCCCTCGCACGATTGAGGAAGGCGGGACCCTCGGAGAGCAGGCACCGGGCGCCGAAGCTGTCGCCCTGCGGAAAAAACGCAGGAGGAGTGGATGTGATGGCGGTCACCGGACAGCAGTGGTGGTGGTAGTGGTCGTCGTCGTGGCGGCGGCGGGGGTCGGTGGTGGCGGTGGTGGCNTACTAGTGGTAGTTGTGGTAGTCGTCGTCGCGGTGGCAGCGGTACTCGTACTCGAACTCGGACTCGGACTAGGACGAGTACGAGTACGAAGACCAGTACTCGTACTAGTAGCGGTAGTAGCGGTAGTAGCGGTAGTAGCGGTAGTAGCGGTAGTGGCGCTAGTAGCGGTGGTAGCGGTGGTCGCGGTAGTCGCGGTAGTCGCGGTAGTAGTAGTAGTAGTAGTAGTAGTAGTAGTAGTAGAAGTAGTAGTAATAATAGTAGTAGTAGTAGTAGTAGTAGTAGTAGCATAGTAGTAGTAGCAGTAGCAGTAGCAGTAGTAGTAGTAGTAGTACTACTACTACTAGTAGTAGTAGTAGTAGTAGTAGTAGTAGTAGCAGGAGTAGAAGTAGTAGTAGTAGTAGTAGTAGTCGTCGTAGTATAGTCAGTAGTGGTAGTCTTCTCAAAAAGCAAAAAGATGCTGCAACCTTCTGCCTGAGCCCTAAACCCTAAACCCTCCTGCTCGTTGTTGTCGCCCACAAGCGAGGCTGTGGGCTCCAGCAGGGCATGAGCAAAAGTGGTCTCACCGACCTCAGCTTTGCAGGCTGGCAGCTAGCGCATTCACCATGATTCGCCATGTGATCCCAAGGTTACGGAAACGTGTGGCTCATATATCTTTGTGGCAGAGTTCCATGTCTCCTCTCAATCTTCTCATTATTCACGACAGGGCAGCACATGCTGCAAGGACTCCCGTTTTCGCGCCGATGAGGTCACTCATTTGGAGACCTTGAACTTAAACCAAGACTCCGGCCCCTTCTTCTGCTCACGGCGGCCACGAAGCCTCTGAGCCTCCTTGCTGGGCTGACCGAAATCGGCGTAAACATCCCAGAGGTCGGGAAGTTGTTTCTTGACGACCGCTGCTTTGAGCGGTGGCATCTCGTCCTGGATTGGCTTTGGACACCGCTGCCGACACCTCCCAGGCCAGCGCTGTGAGCGGAGCCGGCGAGGAGCCTTCGCCGAAACCGCACTCAGCGCCAGCCCTGGCCCCGGCCCTGGCCCTGGCAGCCTTGGCCCTGGCAGCCCTGGCCCGCAGGCTGCACCCGGCGCCGCTTGGGGACCGGTGCGCAGTGGCGCTCCCAACACAGGCGCAGGTGGCAGGTTCCTGGGCTCGGCGACACCTAAGCGCCGGGCCTCGGCGTTGTCGTGGAGCCAGAGACTCTGCTGGTGCTGGAGCCCGCAGCCATCCACTTTGAGGTCACTGAGACACCATCTTGCCTCTTCTTCAGACACGTGCTTCAGCAGCTGCAAGAACTGCACATAAGGAGCCACCTTGCATGGGCTCAAGCTTGGAAGCAGCGCATGCTGGATGTGCATCTCTTCGATCAACAGTGCGAGGGCCGGGGTGGCACAACTGTGGGCCACCTCCCCGTCCGTGCCACAGATGAGGAAGGCAGCGATGAGCTCCCGGCGCACACGCTGCGAGACGGTATGCGCCTTGTCCAGGAATCGGTGATCTTCCCGAAAACGCGTGAGCCGCTGCACGGTGCTCTCGAAATCCTTGGGGGGATCGTACCTCCCGTGGGACGGGTCGAAGAGGGCCTGGAATTCCAAGTTGGCCTTGGCGGCCGCCTCCTTGCGGTCGAAAGCCGGGTCTCCTCCGAACTCCGCATCGATGCCCTCCAGGCGACGGTCCAGAGGTCGACCGCCAGCGCAGCGATCGCAGTGGCAGAGGAAGCCCCAGCCGGTTTGAAGGCTGGCGCGGCGGACCCGAAGGGGTGAAAGCTGCTCGGCCTCCGACAGATAACAAATGCAGACTTCCTCCCGGGATCTGATCTCTTCCAGCGCGTAGACTCGAAAAGACGTGACCTTCGCCTTGTACTTGGAGACGGATTCTGACAGCTCACCGGGCGCCAGATGACCCCCGGCATTCGGAAAGCAGGAGTGGTTGAAACGACTGCAAGCACGGAAGAGCATGGCCGGGTATGCGCCATCGGCACAGGGCCGGAAGGTGCGGAAGGCATAGCGGGAGGCTATCGCCAAGGCCCTGGCCTGCGGAGCCTGCGGAGTGCCGTCGCTTGCGGGCACCTCGAAGTCCTGAAGGAGCCGGGAACTTTGAATCCAGTCGGTACCTGCCCGCAGGTCCGGCGCATCCGAGTCGGAGCCACTGTCCCAAACAAAGGGCAGCTCTTCCAAGAGCAACTCGCCGCGCTTCACCGTGTCCGTGGACACATAGCCGCTGCCACGCTCACCAAGGTGAGAAAGCTTCAAAGAAGGATGCAAGTATAGCAGGGCTCCACTCTGAAACGACAGGGGTGCAGCCATCGCGCGGAGATTGCAACGGCCCTAAATGTTGAAATTGCAGGGAAACCATGATTCGCTTGGTCTGAGGTCGGGTGCTTCAGTGCCATTGCACTTCTTGGAATCACATGTTTGCTCAAGTCCGACTGGCAGACTGATGTAAGAGCACACATTGTCCAACTCGAGGTTCCTGTCTGCTCTAGTCTACAACTCAAGCACCGAGAGCTGCACCGGCTCGCCAACTTTCATCTCCACTTTCAAGGGTGTCAGTGACGAAAGGCCCAATGTCCTAACACGACGGACACATAGGCATGACAAGATTTACAAGAACATCAAGCGCACGAAAATTGAGCAAACCTATACAAGACTAGAAATTCGCTTCTCCAAACAGCCCTGCCTCATGCTGGCCTGTGCTTTGCGGATGCCTTCGTCCAGCCAGGCCAGACGCTTCGTCGCTGTTTGAGAGAGGCCTGATCGGCTGCCGGGAGATGCGACACAACCATCTGTCTGGTTCTTCGTAGGGAATGGGGGAATGGATTACGGGGACTGTTATTAGAGATTATATAGGGACTACTGTAGGGATTCATTTCCCCATTCCCTACTAAGCACCAGACAGCCATAGACTCGTTACCCTTCAGCTTCAGCTTAACCCTGTTCATAAAGCACAGAAAAGTCAATGTTGCCGTGGATCTTGTTGCTCCATCCAGAGATATTCAAACTGAGCCTCTACCCCAAACGATGTATAAATATATATATACATATATATATATATCAATAAACAAATACGGATAGATATAAGATATAGATATATAGATAGATAGATAGACAGATAGGGCGGCCCAAGAACCCATGAAGTGCCTCTGGGCTCCCAAGCACCCAGCAGTCACTGCGGAACTCGCACCACGCTGCGGCGAGAACACGAGTCCTACCCAAAAAAACGAAACGGGAACACGCGTCCCACGCAAAATTCGCACGACACTAGGGCTGGCATCACGACTGCTAAACCTTGGAGAAAGTTCTAAAACCACTTGAAACGGAAGGATTAAGAGATTGCACAGGAAGCCCCCAGGAGCCAAATAGCATGAACTCGAGCGATTTGAAAGCCAAAACTACAGGGGAGGACGAGAACACAATCTCCACCCAAAAACACGTGTAATTCCTTTACTTCCACCATGAAAACCCCACAATGTTACCAGGGCCCTGCCTTGGATTTGGCAATACCCGAGCTCCGACACCTTCATGAGCGGCCTCTGCTTCACGAGGCAACTTTGGGAGAGGAGAAAACCTTACCCGACATGCCTTCTTGAGAGCACATGCCGCACTTGCATATCATCAGGCCAGTGCAAGTGCACACTAAGTCTCGATGCTCGATGCAGGTCATGTCCAGCAGACTCAACAAAAGCATCCGTGTCTAAGAGCGGCACTCAAGCAAGTCCGGCCGAGCCAGAGTCCGGCAGGATCCTGTGGATGGCATACTTAAACGACCACGGGACTGAGTAACTAAGGTTGTCTATATACCTAGAGTTACCTATAGCCCCAACTAAGGCACTTATAAATCTTATAACCTTAGTTACTAAGTCCCATGATCCTCCAAGTAAGCAAGGACTTGATTCGACGAACCCAACGAGGGCCATCGAGCCGGTCCTCTGCAAGCGACCACCAGGTTCCGAAACTCCGGAGCCTGGGGTTTTCCATCCAAAAACAGGATTTCTCCTGCCTGGGGGCCACGCAAAGAACAGCGAAACGCCCTTGGAACACCAAAGCGAAAGCTGAGTCAGCGGCGCAGAGAAAGCGGGACGTACAGAAGTGCGGCAACCTGAACTGAAGGAGCGACTTCCGCCAAGTCTAAGTAGCAATGCTGCGCCTTCCGCACTGCGCATGCAGTGGGAAGCTAAAATCAGGGGCAACCAATCATGAGGCAATGGCGCCAGTGCATAGAGATCCGCTTCCGGATGCGATGCGGCTGTCAGCCTGCCAAGTCCATCAACGGCAGATGTGAGGTCAGGTCGAAACGCCGCTTGCCTGATGCCTCAGGCGCAACATCCTCGAACTATGCCCCAATTCACACTTGGTGCGTTGCTGGAGCTCGACGATGCTGCGGCTTTCAGCCCAAACCTCAAGAAGGCTCGCAGACTCCAGAGTTTGATAGTCGAAGATGGGGTCTCCTTTATGGCCTTGAGGCTTCGAAAACAAAGATGTCCGTATCCACAACTTGTGCATCTCATGCCCACCCTCATTGAGGCCGCAGCCATTAAACGCTTGACTCGCACATGCAGGTAATCATCACCTCAAATGTAAGCAGTCCGCAACTGTCAATTCGGATCATGGCCGCTGCTGTCAATTACAGAAAACAGCACCAGATTCAGGCAACCCGAAACACCAGCAAGCCACAAGTAAGGCATACACGCGATATGGCAGCCCGCCATGAAGCAAGCGACTGCAACATGACACGAACTTCTACAAACTTGTCATCCGTCCAATGGTGTTAAACCAGTGACAGAGAGGCGAATTTTGATTACCATCCGCGTTGGAGTGTTTGCTTCGTCGAACTTAGCACCTGGAGATACCTGGAGTTTGTACATGGCCATTGCACCTTGCGAGCCCAAGGCATCCACACGGCAGCGTTTTGAATGAAGTCCATGTATGTAAGCCACACATCAGACTGCGAACGTTGGATCACGCAGTACATGTGGAGGACACATTCAGGGCTGCATCGTGACAAAGAAGACCAAGTTGCGGGCGGCCCTGGGATCTGTAAGAGGCAGCATGTACTCAAACATCAGCGATGAACATCCATCACACACCCTGCATTTCTGCCCGGGAAAGGACCTCTGCTGCAAAAAGTCTTCCTGGCCCAGGCCCAAGCCCTTCCGGATTTGAATGAAACGATCTCTCCAAGATCCCACTTTGTAGAGCAAGCTCCATGCATCACAAGGACAGGAAATTAAGGCTTCGCGCAGAAGGAGTTGGATTTGCAATGACATCAACCAGCTGCAAGACTGTTGCAGCCCGTTGATGTGATTGCAAATCCAACTCCTTCAGTCTCCAGTTCTGTGCGACACCAGGCACTTGGGCGTAGCTTTGTACTACTTGAGATTGCATGCACCACAAACTGCCTTTTCAAATACTCGCCACGTCATCTCACTCCATGCAGCCCAGGCAGTTGATTCCGAGAAGGCAGGTTCGGCACAACCAGGGGGGGCAAAGCTGGAGATGCCGCAGTCCAGACAGAGGCTGGGATGATCACAAGACAGATGTGTGCGGACCGAGACCTGTGAGAGGAACCTTGGTGCTCAAGAACACCCAGACAAACGTGAAGCTGGATCGCTGCGTAGTGGGGAGCTGATGCCGGAAGTCAGCCACAGCTCGGCTCTGAAACTCTCGTCCGCATGATCCCACCATCAGGCTTGAGTTTCACCTTGCCGGAATTTGAGAACAGACCGTTGATGAAAAGCTCATGAAAAGGACGTTATTGCCACCCGGATCAACAATCAGGAAATCGCCGAGCTGAATGAACCTTTCTGTGGACGGCATCGCATCTTCTTGGACTCAAGTCCCTACAGTAACCCCAACCGACAGTCCCATGTTCCGGCCTGTCTGCGAAGCTGATGCCACGCTGAAATCCTTGCCAGCCATCTCAGGGCCGAGATGGGCTGCCATGGACCTATAGGAGTGGGCTAGGAGCTCATGTACGGGTTTGAAGGGCTTTTGCCGAATGACCGATTTTGGGCCTTTCGAATCAGCTTCGTATGCCGGGGCTTTACTCACTCAATGCTCTGTTGTAGGGACGCAGTTGGAGGCCCCCTGCCAAAAACTGTGAACCGATGGCCGGAGGCCGCCGGCTTGTTGTGTCTAGGGTGCGAAACGTCATCAGCTGTTTAGATCGCACAGGTCCTCTTTTTGTGTGTGCGTGTGCCTTAGCATGTCGGGGTCCAGCGGGCGCCTCTTTCCTGAAAAGTCACGGAGCAGCACGGACGAAAGCTACGGGGACGGATTTGGTAGCAGCTGCTTCTATCTCCGGACAGCAGGAAGATGTAGCAACACGTGATGTAGAGTGTCAGAAGCTTATCAGCGACGAGGGGGGGAAAGGGAGAAAGGCGGCGCTCGCCTCATAAACAACCAGCTCATCGATCCTCCTTCTTGACTCTTGACCCAAGAGCAAGTCTGTGAATGAGAACTCCCGAAAGCTCCACAAGAGTCAGCTTTCGTGGTTATTGAAGACTCCTGTGCGAGGGCTTCCTATTCACCTTCTGAGTTTTACTTATAAGTTAATCTTTGGATGACAATCTTATGCTACCTCTGGGCCTCCTGCTTTGAGACTATGCAGCGCTAGGCACCGGACTGAAAAGTGATGGCTGTCGTAGGCACCGATGAGGAAGTTCCCGACCTGCATGAACTGAAAGCCGAACTTGATGTTCTTGGGAGCGTCGCAGCCAGCTGTAGGCCTCATGCAGATCACATTGGAGAAACGTTTCACAAACTGCACCACTGAACCCTGCAATGTAGCTCCTCCCAGCGGTCCTAGCCCGAATCGCTGGCAAAACATGCCGGAACTAAGCTCAGCCAATTCGCTCTCCAGGCATTTCAGTTCCTCCGTCCACACGAGCGGCGCCTGCCCATCCTTAGGTGAAGCAATAATCAAAGACTGTGGACATCGGCTGCTTAGCTTGAACACTGATGATGTCTTAAGCAGGTACCGGGGCAACACGTTGAGAAGTTAAGCCGCAGTCCTTGCGTTGACGGGACTCACGATGACAGACGCTCCCCATGATGATGAACGAAGAAGCCGATACGAAAGCTCCCAAATTTGGGCAGGTTCTCTATGCTTCCCTTTTTGTGCTTATGATTTCGTCATGCAGCGAACCAAAGTGCTCGCGATTTTGGATTGTGCAGAGCAGATAGATTCACGAGTATTCGGCTTTGGCTTCACATTGTACGCGCGGTGGCACTTTTGCCAGGGTTCAGGGTTGAGGAAGCATGTTACTACGGCAAATACGGCGTTGAGGTAACTATGCGCAGACCTAGATGAAAATCCGAAAACAGACTGACGGCGATGA
>BGNK01006807.1:6352-23245 GCA_003297005.1 Symbiodinium sp. clade A Y106 | reverse complement strand
AATTACATGGAAAAAGAATCACATGTTCAGCAAGCTAATTTGCATGACAGCAAATTTTTATGTTCCAACAAATAAAGCCACATCCCCTTTTCAGTGATCATTTGGGGAGTGTTGACAGCAGGAGCAGACACGAGGATATGACCTCGACCCAGGGCCCCAGAAGACGAGTTGATCTCAGCACCGGCAGCGGTGCCATGCACAACGTCCTGGAGATCCTTCTCAGGAGAGCCCAGGATGCCATGCTCCTGGTAAGCAGCAGTGGCGGCAGCAAGGGCTAGCGACGAGGGTGTGGACCTCTTTCCTTCACAGCAGCGAAGTAGGCTCTTAGGGACCCTGGCGACGCAAAAATAATCATCTATAACTAGAGCATCCCAGCAAGGCCCAGGCCCAACAGGGTGTGACCCAAGGAGTCGGTTGGCTGGCTTCAAAAGCCCCGCCCCAAGCAACAAGCGCTCGTGGGCTGCCGTGGCTATTTCTACTCCAAGATGGTCTCCCTGGAGCACGGCCCGAAAGCACGGCTGCACAAGCTGCGGCCAAAAGGTAAGAGGTGGAGCCCCACCGAAAGGCTTCCTGGCGCAGCCTGCCTCAAAACGGGCAGAAAGACGCTCATAAGCAGCGGTCCTCAACAGGAAAGGAGGGGAAAAGGCGGTTTGTGGTTGTACGGGACCAAGGCGCGGCGAGCTGATGATAGAAATCCCTCCGATCAGACAGAGAGAGAACAAGAGCCTCACGGCCTGCATCCGCCGTCAAGGCACACAACGCTTCTCCCGTCGGCAGCCATTTTGAGGGGCCCTGCAGCTTTCCCTCTATGGCGTTCATGCCACGGCGGTCGCCAATCTGGCGATCTGCATCCTTGTTTTTCCAACAGTTAAAGATGCGAGTGAACCGATGCACCGGCAGGTGGAGCGAAGGCTCAAGGAGGAGGAGCCCACAGTCATCCCATTTCCGTGCAAGGGCAAAGGTCTCAGAAGGTGATTCCCAATCAGACCGGGGGTACTCTGAAGGATCAGGGACCCTGTCGACAAGCAAGCTGCTCGGGAGCACAAAAGCCATGGCAAGCTCAGGCGGCAGGAAATCAGTAGGATCCCAGTTGGCACGACCCTTCAAGACAATCCGACTGGCATCCAGAGACCGGTAAGGCTGCAGGTCACTAGTGTCGTTGGATGGCCCAACCTCGGCACCAGCAGGCACAGGTGAGTAAGGGTCGCCGAGGGAGCCCAGCAGAGTTAATCGACCGGAAAGTTCACCAAGCCGGGCAATCAATGAATTCATGCGACGGCCGGTCTCAGAGGGAAGCTTATCCTCCTCGACCTCACCGAAAGTCCGAACAAGACTGCGCAGGTATGCAAGACAGCGGGCCTGGCCTTCGTTAGGGGGCCGGGCAAGCAACCGAAGTGGGACGAAAGCACAATCAGCATAGACAAAGTTGATGGCAACCACAACGGCATGCAGAGCAATCTGGCAGGCTGTTCTCTGGCGGCGCTCCTGGCCAGCATGGCCAAGGGGTTGGAAAGCACCCGGGCACGGCACAGGCAACGGCAAAAGGACATCAGCTGGGGCAGCGGGGCCTCGCCAGCTCAGATGCAAAGTTTTCAAGAAACAGGCCGACAACGCTGTCTTCGCAGCGGCAAGGCGGGAGGTAAGCCCAAAGGCCCACCGACGGAAGGAGAGGCAGGATTTAGGCGAAAACCGAACCCGACTAGCACTAGCCCTAGAACCCCTATGTGGAAGGACGGGACACTTACGGTCTCGTGCAGGACCAGCCGGATTCAAATCAGCAACTGGCCTGGCAGGGCAGGGGTTAGGGCCTAGGCTAAGGAGGGCTGCAGCAGGGGAAGTGGGCAAAGACAAAGGGCCCGACACATCCTGCTCGGCTCGCGGCGCGAGGCATGCAAAAAGAGGCCCAGACGACTCCAGAGGGACGTGGGCGGGACTGCGCAGATCAAATGGCGTGGGCGCAGAGCCTGGAGCAAAAGTTGAGGTGGCTTGGCGCTCATCAGGGGGGCGCCGGTTGGAGATCACTGGCCAGTCTCCTTGGGCTTTTTGGGAAATCGTGGCCGCCTCTTGGGCTGAGCCACAGTCTCGTCGGCCTGCTCGGTTTGACCACGGGGGCCGGCAGCATCTTTCCTCCTCTGAGCAAGGAGGTCTATCTCC
The DNA here is from genome assembly GCA_003297005.1 of Symbiodinium sp. clade A Y106. NCBI lineage: Eukaryota > Dinophyceae > Suessiales > Symbiodiniaceae > Symbiodinium > Symbiodinium sp. clade A. Next base: position 21,091 of record BGNK01006807.1, on the reverse strand, counting down.
CTGACAAAGGCCAAAGTGGTGGAACCCCAACTCGGAGACACCAAGGGACTGAATGCACGAAGGCGGCTTGCGTGCCCCTGAGGCCTGGGAGCATATACCTGAGGAGCGGGCTCCTCCAGGAGTGTCAAAAGATAAGCGAGGCTCCACGACTGATCCTGAGCAGCTTGCTCGACAGAGGCCAGAAGTAAGGCCAAGTGCTCGCGAGCACCAGGCACGTCGTCTCGGATGAGACAATCCGCTATGAAACAGGCCTGATGCATAACGAGAGCGAGGTCTCTGCTCTTGTTGTATCCGCCAAAACGCTCCATGTACGTCACAAAAGAGAGGCGCCCATCGGAAGCGAGGTCGGGAACAGAAGCTGGGACCTGAGCAGCCGGGTGCAACCTTCTGAAAGCATTCTGGCACACCTGAAGAAAGAAACTCCCCGACCTCTGCATGAGCTCCTGCTGAAGCCTCTCTCGTTTCGCCGACCCCTTTGTAGAAAGCCCTGCAGAAGCACTTGACAAGTCCACCGCATCCCCTTGGGAGGCAAGGTGGGAGACAAGAAGAGACAAGGCCTGGCCCTGCTGAGCAATGGCTGTTGCTAGCTGATCCGAGGAGGTTGCTGAGGCAGAGCACGGTTGGGCCAGAGCAGGCTGAGCCGGCGCAGGAGCCGGACCTGGCACAGCAGATGCAGCAGCAGGCCTTGCAGGAGCCGGCAGGGCAGAGGCAAGCGAAGCCAGGCACGGCTGAGGCGCAGGATTGTTCACCAAAGCAGGAAAATTCTGCTGATGGGCCGGCGCTGGCACAGGAGCGGTCGGCACAGGCAATGGCTGAGGAGTGCTCTGGTTGGGCGCAGCGGCCTGTCGCTCGGCCAACACTTTGATTTGGTCCATAATGCCAGGGAGCACCGCGGCGAGCTGATTCACCTGCTCCGCAAGCTGGGCGGTGGTGACGCGCTTTCCCTTTGGAGCAGCCTTGGGGCCTGCAGAAGGGAGAGGATCGACCTCCTCTTGAGCACTCAGGTAAGGCAGGCCAGACGAACCGTCGGAACCAACCCACTGAGCCGCCAGCCGCATAAGATCCTCGGGAGAAGGAAGCAGGTGAGGGGACTCTGGCTCGAAGCACGTGACCGTGCCAGACTCTGTAACAGGGTCGAACACCGACATAAAGCGAAGCACTGACTCCTCGAGATCCACCAGTAAAACACTCATCTCGAGCCCAGTCGGGACATCTTCGCCTGTGTCTCCTTCCTCTACAGCCGGTGCCACCACAAGGGTCGAAGGCCCAATGACCGTAGCGTCGTCGGAAGAAGCTAAGTCGGCTGCCTCGACCTGAAGGGACGCGGGCACAGCAGCCAAGAAAGCGCCGGGTCGCTGAAGCAGAGGCCAAGCAAGGTGAGGCACTCGTCCCGACACACCGTCGAGAGGGGGCCACCGCAGCACACATAGGACCCCGGCAGAGGCCCCATCCAACTGAAGGCTTCTGGCATTCATCTCGATTGAGGGAAAGGCTTTCCAGCAGCAATGCAGTAGACACGGGCCTCCGAGAGCGAGGCAAAACTGTGGCAGATGGCAGTGGAACCTTCCAGGGGCCCAACGGCTGACTTGAAAGCTCGGAAAGTCGAAAACCGGGCAGGACAATCGATCCTGTCACTCCGAAGGACAATGTACACAGAAGGCCGCAAGTCCAAAACAGGAGAAGGAGCCGGAGTGGGGACACGGCCGTCCAGGATGGCCTTTGCCCAGTTTCCTGCAATCCACGCTCTGCGCGCCCGATCAGAAGCACTGAAGCCACTTGCAGAAGAGAGGCGAGCGCAGAGGTCAAGGCAGTGATCAGGGCAAGGAGGGAAAGACCGCAGAATGTCCGGTCGAAACTCAGCAGGCCTAAAACCACCTCCAGAACCACTAGGGCAACCAGAAGGGAGGGCCTCGGCCGAGGATGCACTAAGGGTTTCGGGACTAGGGCCTGCAACCACAACTCAAGGCGAGTCGTCGCGACGACCCTGGGAATCCACAGCAATGCGAAGACGCTCAAGCGCAAGTTGTACCTCAGCTATGGTATCAGTGAGGTTGGGCTCGCCCATGCAAGGCGTAAGCACGAAGTCGAAGTCCAGGAGGCTGCCTAGGGGCAACGGAAGGAGATGGAGGCTCGCGAGGTAATTCCAGAGGATCGCGAAGAAGGAAACCGCGGACCAGGAATAGCAAAGTGAGAGCCCCCGCACAGAATCCACAGAAGAACAGCGACAGGGAGAAGGACAAGGACCCAGAACAGTGACCAGGGCACGCAAGTCCAAACCAACCGCTATGAGACCCCTGGACCAAGAGGGAGAGCAAGGGAGACAAAGCCTCACTCCAAGGCATCTAGCACGAAAAGCTGCAGACGCAGGACGTACATTCATCACTATCTTCAAAGTTGCTACCACAGCTGTCTTGGATGCTTTACAACCACTGGAGCCGCGCTGGCCGAGGCTGTAACTTTGGGTCAATGCAGCTCATGAGCTACGCGGCTACGCAGCGCTTCTCCGAGCATCTCAAGGAACACTTCTTACAAGCATGGTACATTCGGCAATCGTCGCTGAAACCCTTGCCAACCGAGTGCCAGGAATGCAAGCGGTACTTATGTGTTCGACGAATACGGCGCCCTATCTCACACTCTCTCGCGGCGGCTAGGGCCTCGTGCATGAGGCCCGCTGCAGCACATCACAGCCACGGTGCCAGCGTGTCTTGATACCTGTCCAACGAAAACCTCAAGAAGTGCAGTTCTTCAATCTAGGCGTGCGCATGGTCGAAGACGATACAGCTACGACGCCTGGAGACAAAAGGTGTACTTTGGGTCGGGGTTCTGCCGGGGACTTGTCATGGTAGTGCTTTGGCAGCCAACTCTGGAACTGTGTCGCAGTCAAGGATACAATCAACATCGGTCTTGACATTCCGGCGGCACGCAATCATTTGCAATAGGCGCAGGACTGATTGCCTCAAACCTTCGAGATCTCAAAATTGTACAAAACTTTCTGCGAGGCTGTGCAGCCCACGGCCCACATGGAGCCTCGCCTGTGGCTCACGGCATGCCACTCCCATCTGGCATCGCTGCTCTGAAGAAAAACACAGGAGCGGTGGAACTTCCAAGAGGATGGCTTTGCCATGTCTCAACGGGCTCATGCTCTTGAGGGCAGTCTTGCAGATGACTCTAGCCGGAGAACAGACACGTGCGATACTGGGTGTTGTGCCAAGCTCTACAATGGACGCCAGCGTGCGCACCACTCACGCAATGCCCATCAAGGCAAACCGGCAAGTCTGCGACTTGACCAAGAGATCGACGATGCTTGTCCTCATGCACTTCTGCCATTCCATTGAAAGCCCACTCTGAATCAGCGGGCAAAGGGCATGCTTTCCGCAACTCAGCGTCGACATGTCGACTGACTTAGACTGGACTGTCAAGCAAAGGTCAGCGAAGACGGGCGATGCATACCGGCACCCAACACCTTCGCAACAGTCGCCGAGAGCTTTGGAACGAGCCCTACTGACTTCAGCCTGCTTCAGGCCACATCATGTCAGCAACAGGACGCGCAAATTAATTGTGCGTGGGGTCATGATTGTTCTGCCGAAGGAGAATGGAGCCACTCAATGACTCAACGCAACACCACGTTCGAAGAGAGATGCATGACTCACATGACATGGTGTATTGATGTGGTTTGCATTTCTTTCTCAGAATGGGTGCATTGGCGGTCGGTCAGCCTGGCTTGCAAGCGGTCAGCCTGGCTTGCAAGCCTAGCAAATCCCCAATGCGACCAAGAGGCCCCACTCCAGCCCCAATCCCGCGGCTGCTTTGGACTGGAGGAAAGCAGGCCTGGACAGGGTAGCCTTTAGCCATTGAATGAACTTCACTGCAAGAATTTCAGTGATGGCTTGGACCGTGTAGGTCGCCGGACTGTACATGGCTGGGTGAGAACTAGCCGAAGTATTTGAACGGATCTCCTTGCAAGCTTGAGTCAGCACCAAGCGTGCGGCAGCATGCTTGCTCTTACACGAGCTGTGGCAATGCCGGAAGCAGTCTCGAGTGCTCCGTACCCTGTGCATCTCTGCACCGCTCTTCGTTCACAACACTAGCACACCCTTTCGCAAAGCCATGGACTGAGATGGCATGACTTGAAGCAATCCGTGCTTACTCAAAAGCGCTGTGGCTGAAGAAGGCGATCTGAAGCTCGAGTTAAGAAGGGGAAAATGCCGTCGCTCCGTGGCTTAGGACGAAACCGCTCCTCCGAACGTCAAACACGCACAGGGCATCTTCGTGAGAGCCTCTTGTGCTGCGCCGGCGCAGACCAGCGAGTCTTTCTCCGAAGGGCAAATCTCATTTTATCCAGCCGTGAGAAAACCAAACTACCGGAACAATTCAGAACGTGAAAAGAGAAAGCCGCCTGAGCGGCTGCTGGCCATCCAGACCCTCAGCGCGTGGCGGCCGAAGCCTAGCAGGCCCTGCATCTTGCCCACCTTGCTGCCGCGCGTCTCGAGAGTCCCCCACACTCCCGGCACTACCGGGACGCCTGGCCCAAGTTACGAGGCAAAGCGACGGTTGCGGCACCTTCTGCCGCACTCTTACTTCGAGACTTCAAGCAACTTAAAATGTCACTACAATGCTACCGCGATGCCAGGGATGCCAGAGTATGACTGTGAGCGCTTCGCGCTAAAACGGAACTCAAGCATGCGCAGCAAGATCCGTTTATAGGCATAGGCCCTAGGCCACACAGGGAGACGGCTGGGCGCAGCAAGATCCGTTAAATAGGCCACACAGGGAGAGGGAGACGGCTGGGGCCGGGGATGAAAGCGGCGCCAGGCTGGGCTTCGTCTGGCGGATGCGATGCCCGGACCGCCCCGGCCGGTCCATCGTTGAATCTTCTCCCCCACCCCAGCCAGCGCAACACGGCGAGGCCCACCAGAAACTCGCCGAAGCCATGGAGTCTAGGCCTAGGCCTAGGCAAACCACCCTGGTTTTCCATGCCAGCAGGTCTTGGTGCAGCTCCACAGGGAGCAACCTCCATTGCATCAGCCAGTGCTTGCCCTAGTCGGGCGGCAGCACACAGTCATTGGACACATCGCTGGAGATCGGCGTGCCCTGCCCGGAGTTGGGTTACGTACATGAGCCTCAGGAAGCCTCAACCCCAGCAGGGAGAAGAAGTATGGGCGCACCAGTGTCCAGGCAGAATGCCATGGCCAGCAATAATTGGCATGCAGGGCATGGGACACTGGAATGCCCAAGTACGGCAGGGGCTGCGCAGGCTGCACGGATCAATTGCGCTCTTAAGCTTGGAATGGCCGCGAGTGCCGCACCACAGTAGCTTGAGCCGCGAATGCAGCGTGGACAGGTCGTCTCCCCTGGTAGTGATTGAAAGGTAGTGCCTGTGAAATTGCGCGGTATTACACACCTGGTTGACGAGTCATTTCTTGAGTTGAGTAAGTAATTTGAGAGAAGCTACAAGGAGTCTGCCGCCAGTCTGCCTACAAACTTCCCACCGGAAGTCTGGCCTGTCAAGCTTTTGGAGCATGGCTCCACGATAGGAGCAGCTGTTGGACCTGAACAGAAACTTCGTAACGCGGGCTCTAAAGTCAGAAGAAATCTGCAGCAGGTCTCATCTTTCTGACTTGCTGTGGCACAAGGCCATAGCTTTATGACAGCACAAGGACCATGAAATGAGACACAATGATGGTCCCATAGCGGCGGCTGTTTGGCGTGGGCGAAGGACCACGCTTGCACCACGGGCCCTTGAACGAAGTCTGGGGCAGGACATCAGGTGTCTGTGACCACAAAACCATCTTGGCTACGACAAGCTACTCGCAGAGCAGTCAGCACCCTCTCAAGGAATCGATGAACACCCGGTGACTGGAAATGACTTCTCATCGTGCAGCTCATGGCTCGCAACGAGGATTTTGGTCCAGGAGCTTCGGTCTGGGAAGGGTATCACCGAGGTTGCAGAGCTGACATCCACATGATTCTCATGAGCCCTCACGGTAGTTCTGCGATGTGTATCACCGCACAGACTAGACGCTGCTGCAGCTGCTGAACTGCTTGCGACGCGCCGGAACAGAGCCATGCCAAAGGACTCAGATTCCTGGAGAAATAGACCCCGCGGCCAAGGCTTGAGCCTGGCTCGCTTGACCCAACACGCTCCCTTTCTTGGAATCCTTGAAGTGACACACATGAAGTGTCATGCTGCGCGAACATCACACCCACACTGGGCCTGGGCCTAGACGTCGTGCTCAGTACGGCTGTCATGGTTTTGCACATTCCAGTGAGGAAGCTAAAGCAGCTTTCATCTTTCCGACATGCTATGGGCAAGAGAGCACAAGAGACCATGCACGCGGTGTTCCTGCACGGAACTGCCTGAAATGACCGGCCCTGCCAAGGTGGGACAGTGATCATCCAATGGCGGCGACTGTTTGGCGTGGGCGAAGGACCACGCTTGCACCACGGGCCCTGGGGCAGGACATCAGGTGTCTGTGACCACAAAACCATCTCGGCTACGACAAGCTACTCGCAGAGCAGTCGGCACCCTCTCAAGGAATCGATGAACACCAGGTGACTGGAAACGACTTNGTGACCACAAAACCATCTCGGCTACGACAAGCTACTCGCAGAGCAGTCGGCACCCTCTCAAGGAATCGATGAACACCAGGTGACTGGAAACGACTTCTCATCGTGCAGCTCATGGCTCGAAATCCTCGTTGGAGCTCCGGTCTGGGAAGGGCATCACCGAGGTTGCAGAGCTGACATCCACATGATTCTCATGAGCCCTCAGTTCTGCACTGTGTATCACCGCACAGACTAGACGCTGCTGCAGCTGCTGAACTGCTGGCGATGCGCCGGAACAGAGGCATGCCAAAGGCCTCAAATTCCTAGAGAAATAGACCCTGCGGCCAAGGCTTNCGACTTCTCATCGTGCAGCTCATGGCTCGCAACGAGGATTTTGGTCCAGGAGCTCCGGTCTGGGAAGGGCATCACCGAGGTTGCAGAGCTGACATCCACATGATTCTCATGAGCCCTCACGGTAGTTCTGCGATGTGTATCACCGCACAGACTAGACGCTGCTGCAGCTGCTGAACTGCTGGCGATGCGCCGGAACAGAGGCATGCCAAAGGCCTCAAATTCCTAGAGAAATAGACCCTGCGGCCAAGGCTTNTGTGTATCACCGCACAGACTAGACGCTGCTGCAGCTGCTGAACTGCTGGCGATGCGCCGGAACAGAGGCATGCCAAAGGCCTCAAATTCCTAGAGAAATAGACCCTGCGGCCAAGGCTTGAGCCTGTCTCGCTTGACCCAACACGCTCCCTTTCTTGGAATCCTTGAAGTGACACACATGAAGTGTCATGCTGCGCGAACATCACACCCACACTGGGCCTGGGCCTAGACGTCGTGCTCAGTACCGCTGTCATGGTTTTGCACATTCCAGTGAGGAAGCTAAAGCAGCTTTCATCTTTCCGACATGCTATGGGCAAGAGAGCACAAGAGACCATGCACGCGGTGTTGCTGCACGGAACTGCCTGAAATGACCGGCCCTGCCAAGGTGGGACAGTGATCATCCAATGGCGGCGACTGTTTGGCGTGGGCGAAGGACTACGCTTGCACCACGGGCCCTTGAACGAAGTCTGGGGCAGGACATCAGGTGTCTGTGACCACAAAACCATCTCGGCTACGACAAGCTACTCGCAGAGCAGTCGGCACCCTCTCAAGGAATCGATGAACACCAGGTGACTGGAAACGACTTNGTGACCACAAAACCATCTCGGCTACGACAAGCTACTCGCAGAGCAGTCGGCACCCTCTCAAGGAATCGATGAACACCAGGTGACTGGAAACGACTTCTCATCGTGCAGCTCATGGCTCGCAACGAGGATTTTGGTCCAGGAGCTCCGGTCTGGGAAGGGCATCACCGAGGTTGCAGAGCTGACATCCACATGATTCTCATGAGCCCTCANCGACTTCTCATCGTGCAGCTCATGGCTCGCAACGAGGATTTTGGTCCAGGAGCTCCGGTCTGGGAAGGGCATCACCGAGGTTGCAGAGCTGACATCCACATGATTCTCATGAGCCCTCAGGGTAGTTCTGCACTGTGTATCAGCGCACAGACTAGACGCTGCTGCAGCTGCTGAACTGCTGGCGATGCGCCGGAACAGAAGCATGCCAAAGGCCTCAAATTCCTAGAGAAATAGACCCTGCGGCCAAGGCTTGAGCCTGTCTCGCTTGACCCAACACGCTCCCTTTCTTGGAATCCTTGAAGTGACACACATGAAGCGTCATGCTGTGCGAACATGACACCCACACTGGGCCTGGGCCTAGACGTCGTGCTTTTCATCTTTCCGGAGAGCTCAGGAGACCATGCACGCGGTGTTGCGCAATTGCCCTGCATGCATAGGCCCATGGCAGACCAGAGCGATGGCAGCTCAGATGCTGCAACTGTTTGCATGAGGCCATAAACCACCACGGCTCCGCACAAGCTACTCAGAAAGCAGCCAGCAGATCCTCAGGGCTTGCAGCGTCGAAGGAGCGTCGAAACATCGAGGAGATTGACGGAGCTTAGCCACCTGGCGAAGGCGCTTTCCTCCAGGGAAAGGGCACGAAAGCTGCGCACATCTGCGCAGGACGCCCGTCTTCGTCTTCTCGGCGAGACTGATACTCGCAGAGGGCTGCCATTAGCGGCGCATGGGTCGGATCTTGGAGGTGCTTTGCCAGTACCGTCGTCAACCGACGGAGTGGCACGATGCAGAACAGGATCCTTGAAAGCTCCCGGAGCGCCAGAACGAACTGTTTTTGTTGTTTTTCAACTGACGGCAGCACGGTGGCCGCAGTGCTCATCTTGCTGATGGGGAAATAAGAAACGGCCAGACGGCGAGAGAGAGAAGTCGGCATCTCTCAAAACCAAACATGGGCGGGACCATTGAACGAGGTGCACTGAGAATCGTGAGGGATGGACGTCAGGCACCATAGCAAGCACAGTCGGGGCAGCGCTGTGCATTCCATCTCTGCCTCACTGTCATAGAATGCCATGCCGTGAACGGGTGCGACCCGCCGTCAGCCATGAGTGGCCATTGGTAGTCAGAAGTCCGTCAAAAGAAAATCTGCCCCAGTCTGTATGTCCACGACCTCCCCCTCATCACCCCAGATCAGTCTTTAAATTGACGTTCTAGTTGCATTCAATACTCGACTCTTTGAGCTGCAAGACACGGAGGTCGCTTGGGCAATGCAGACTCTGCCTATTGTGCGGCCAGCACCGGGCTTGCGTGACGCTCCGAGCCCCAGGAAGCCGCGAAAAAAGGGGGATCCCTGGAACTTGGAGCTTCGAAGACCATCTCCATGTCCCTAGCGGCCCTAGCACTAATTAGGATCATGTCACTCACGGCCCCATCCCAGTGCGACCGCGACCGGTGCCCAAGCAGGAAGTCACGCCAGCTGATGCTGTGCCACTCGAACAAAAGCGCAACGCGACCCGCGCGTGCAACTGGATCAACCGGCATGCAGTAAGACTTCTGCACGATTGACTCACACCGTGAAACTTTCCGGCAGTTGGTCTCAAGCCAGGCAGGAGAATCCTGAAGCACGAGACAATCGAGTCCTGATCTGCTGGATGCCATTGCATAACTGCTCTTCAGAAGAGCAGCTGCTCCGGTATTCTGACCAGTTCTCGGCCGCATCCTGTCCACAATGGACCGACGAGCGCTCAGAACTTCTGCTGAGGGCTTTCGATGATGCAGCTTCACAGCAAGGGACAAAAGCGGTCAGGCGAATAGAGACCAGTGTTCCAAACAGGCGGGATCTGCATGTGGGCTGTACTGATACAGCCTTTTAGGTGTAATATGACCCACCTCTTAGATCATTGCAATTGCGATCACGCAGCCGCGTAAGACTCTCACTCCAAAGCTAAGCTGTTAAGGAACTCGACATGGCAAAATGTCCCTGATTTGGCGCAGCAAGGTCTATGCGATGTCGTAGACATCGTGCTCAGGCCGACGTGGCCGGAAGGCAGACCGGGCAATGCAGGCGACCAGCGACCAATCCAGTCTCCACCCTGACTCTCACGACTTTCTTGGGCATTTTGCCAGCTTCACTCGGCACTGGGCTATACTGGGCTTTTGCTGGCCGATGGTAGGACGCGGCTCCAGCAATCCTACGTCTAGCTTTGCAGAACATTGTGTGTGACCGCTGCTGGCAACCATGCGGATACTCTCAGCTCAGCGAGGCTCGGACCAGCAACATCCCCGAGCTTGTCCCATGACATGACCGTGCGCTTCTGCGGAGGATCATTTGTTGAGATGGCAATCGTGTCAGACTGTCAGGGTTTCATACACGTCCCGTGCCCCAGACACGTGGCTTCACAGGTGCAGGGGGCCAAGCCAGCATGTGCAACTCGCCAGGGGTCAGGATCCATGCAAGCGTCGAGCGTGCGAATCAATCCGAAGATGCTTGCAAGATTGCTTGGCTTGCGGCCACCATGCACTCAACCAATTAAACGCCCTGCAGGTGAGAAGGGCGTGCCCGCGACCCAATGTTGATTTTCTCGCCGCCGATACTTAGCCTTGACTTGGGCGGGCGCATACAACAATCGCCACACATGCAGGCTTGTCCGCATCAGGAAAGGAATCCTACTGCTGACATATGTCAACCCTTATCTTCGCAACCAGGCTGTGCTCAGCCATTGCAGTCTTGCACGCTGAGATCCTGTGCAACGATAAAGGAAGTTGCGCATGTTCTACCTTCAAGACATCAGACCTCAATTCATCTCACTGCCCTGGGGCATCGAAGAAGCAAAGCAGAAGCATGATGCAAGCTCAGGAGTTTAATCGATCCTGCGAAGGTCAGTGCATCAGGCTGACGAGCCACCAGACCATGGGTGCATCTGCGGGACCTCCGAGTCTGCTGCGGACAATGCACGAACTGGCGCCTGGCGCGTTTCTTGGAGTTGGGTGGCCTTTCCTGTTGTTAAGCATACACACTGAGTTTTCAACTTAGGGTTCTTTTGGGGCCCTAGAACCGAGTAAATAGCATGCTTTTGACACCAACAGTGCATTGCTTAGGAAGAGTGGTTTTAAGCTTCTCGGGATTCGGTCCAGTCCTTTTGCCTCAGGCTGACTGCTCATCAATCAGAAAAGACTGCTCCATACTCTGAATCGCATGCAAGGCTATGCGAGCGAGCGTGGGGGGAAGAGTGGCTAGGCTGCCAAGCGGCTAGGTCCGAGGACCGGGAAGGCGAGCATGGCGAGCCGATGAGCGCGAGATCGCCACCGGATCCGGATTGGGCCAATGGCTAGCCAGGACCGGCAAGCTGAGCGAGGAGAGGGCGGTGCAGGCCGGCGAGATTCGGCTCGATGCGTGGATCGATGCTCTGCCGCACGGCATGCATTGTACTTCTGCTTTCCATACTTGCAAATGCTTTCCTTCCGTGATCAAACGAGTTGGGTGGCAGAAACTGGCACCTCGTGGTCTGGCGGCTGGGTGCCTGGAATCCACAGCAAGCCTCACACCTCCTGGTCCTCGAGCACAGCCGCACCGCGGCCGACCATACTACATGCTTTCATGCTGCGGCGGAGCGGCACCTTCGTAGCGTGGATGCTCGCTCCAGTTGGGAACCCTCCAGGAAGGGGCAGGTGCATGCTGGCTAGCCTGCGACAAACCAAGCGTCGTCTCCCAGCTGCCCAAGGTCCCGAAAGAAGCGCCAGCTATGCTCCAGTGAGTGTAGCACCCTGGCCGCATCTATTCCAGAGCGGAGCGCTTGTAAAGTTCGGAGCGCTTTACAAAGTTTACTATCAAGGAGCTGCCTGGGAGCTGCTGATGTCCGCGGCTCTCATCGTCTGCGATGGTAGAGAGGAGCCTACAGGCGCCATCACCATGCGCTCACCCGACAGAGCAGAAAGGCACAGCAAGAAAACAGCCCGTGCATTACCACTCCCGGAAGAACGGCTAGCTGCTAATATCTGCTAGCTTCCAGTAGAAGATGTCACGTGGGTGCAGGCAGCCCTACGTCCGAGAGGACTCCGACGCTCAGCTCTGCGGCTGGGTCGAACATCGGTGCGAAGTGAAGATTTGCTTCGGACCTTACTTCTAAACTTGCAGGCATCTCGCAATCCTCGTTTTATCGATATCGAACCTGCTGCAAGCCCACATAATGTAATCCCCATGGCAATGCCTTGCATGCATGCTCCTCCACCACGTCCGTCACAAGCAACCCAACGTTTCATCTGTGAGCTGGGGGCCTCTTTTACCGCGACTCGATGCCCCAACCCACTTGCTCAGATCTGATCCGCAACCTCCCTTATGTGGCTCAAGAGCTGCAGCTGCTTGCTGGCAGCATGTCCGATGGCGACGCCCGCAATGGTATCGAACTGGCTTCGGCATGGTGTGATGTGTGCTGATCTTACCCTGCGTATTACCATACCATTCAACAAGAACGTGCTTGAAAGACGTGGTGTCGCGGCATAAGAGACAAATGAGCAACATATGCGCTCTGCCCGAAGTGCACAATCATCTCGATCTCGTTGATTTCATGGCTGACCACGCATGGCACGCAAAGAGCAGTCAAGCGTGCACTCTGCAACACTGCCTGCGGCGCGTTTTGGCTGATGCATGGCAACCGTTTGCTTCGAAGAGTCATCCAAGGCTCACTTCAGATTTTTGAGAAACACAGAGGCCATGTAGGGAGCTCAAGGCCGTCACTACCCGTCGTGGAACTGCAAGGCCATGGATATGGGTGAAGAAAGCCCGTTGCAAAGATGAGATGGGGCATTACATCATCTCCATACGCCTTCACGACTCGAACTTTTGCACAGACACTTTAAGCTTGGCCTCCGCAGCTCAGCAATGCAAATTGACGACTCGGTGCATGCCGCTGACATGTTCTGATGCGGGTGTTCGCGTTCCTGCGCTCCGTCAAATAACATGAGCGCTCCGTCAAATAACATGATAAGACTGGTATGAGGGCTTGTGATGGATGCCAGATCCCATTGGCAGTCTTTAATGCGAGCAGCTGCGTGCATCAGGTTTGGCCTGATAACACCTTACTGAGCCACAGAATCAAACTGGCGTGAGACCCAAACTGACTATGTCCTGTTCCAAAACTGTCCCGGACCATGATCCGAAGACTCCGCCCCAAAACGCGGCACCGAAACTAACCTCGAAAATTCTGAAACTTGTATCTTCCCGTTCCAGAGTCTTAATCACCAGGCCATTTACAACCTGCATTGTAGTGGAAGCTTGTTGCACACACACGCGGGTTTGACTTTATGCACATGGGGTGGAAGACAGAACGACCTGATGATCGTTGCAAGTACACGGCGGCCCAGGTTGACTTTGGAAAGAAACATCTGCACCATCCTTCCACTTAGTAGGTACGGGCCAGGAAGTGGAAACCCTCCTGCAGCCTGCGAGAGCGGCTGTGGACCGTTCCAAGGCTAAAAGCTGCTGAAGCACCTGCAAACGCACCTGTGGCACCGCACTCCTGAGAGGTTTGGGCCACTCACATCACAGGCCGGTGTGCTCGTACCATTCTGAGAGAATGGAAACACCCTCTCTGGAGAGAGGTTAATCTCGTTTTGTTGTTGCTTTTCATTTTTGTAATTTGTGTTGTTGAGTTACTCAGCTCCGCCACCACGTTTAAAACCCGAACTGCAGGTACTCGCTTTGAGGTTAGTTCAGTTCTTGCGGTTTCCACAACTGACTGTCACACCATGCTTGCCCACAATCGGTGTGATTGAAACAGTCAAACACAAAAATCAACGGCATGTAGAAATGCTCTTTCGCTCTGTTTGTTGGTCTGTTTGATCTGCGGTGACTGACTTTCATGGTTTTCTTTGCAAAATCTAGAAAAACCGAATCGAAGTCAATTTTTAGTTTCTAGACATGAGCGAAAAAACTCGACAACTCGCCTATCCAGAAATATTATAAACGAAATGTGCATGCGCCATCATGCAGGGAATTGAAACTTCGAATGGCAATCATTCCATCCGTCAACGATTGCCTTCTAGAACAGCATTACCTACCCGGTCTATGTGGAAGTTCCATTCCACGTTTTGGAAAAAAAAGAAAACCGCATCACTTCCACAAAGCATTCGCCCCAAAGATCTCAAGTGTGCAATGTGGCATGCATGAAAAACTGGTCTCGCTCAAGCCAGAGTCATGTTCTGAAAACTTTTGGTTTCCCACAGGCTCTACCGCTTTGCAAAGTCTCATCATTACACTTGGCTGGAGCCGAGACTCCGGTGGATGAATTCGCAGGGTGGACTTCTCTTCACATTTTGCATTACAACGGGGTGCTTGGGCAATTTGGACTTTCCCAAACCTCGGTAGGAGGCGATGGTACAAGTTGAACTGAGGCGATGTTAGTCTCTAGCCTGCCTTTCTCTCTTCCTGTGAAAATCTGAGATCCTTGAGGACTCATCTGTGTGTCCGAGTGTTTTGGTCAAAGGAAGCAACAGCCAAGAAAACTTGAAACGACTGTCTTTGTGAACGCTTGGTTTCGATGCATGTCTTGCTGTAGCAGCAGCATGTTTCACTGCATGGCATGTTTTGGCACGTTTTGGGCATGTTTTGGCACGTTGTTTTGGCATGGTAGGACCAGTTGTGAGTGCTTGAAGCTGCCGTTTACTCACTTCGTGCTTGTTGCCCTCCGTTCGTTCCGGATGGGAGTCGTGATGAGCTCGGAAGATTGCTTAGAGGCCTTTTGAGACTGCCTCTGTGACGCAAGGGAGCTAAGGAAGCTGAACTCCGTGTTTGAAGGGT
>BGNK01006806.1:6785-23246 GCA_003297005.1 Symbiodinium sp. clade A Y106 | reverse complement strand
AGAGTATATAAAAGGGGTAGTTGGTAGGGTGTTCAAGTTGTGATGATGTTCGTTGTTGAAGATTATGATGACGATGGGTTAACGCACCAGGTGGAGTACTTTAAAGACTGAGTAAAAAAAGCCTTTCCCCCAACCAATTTCGAGTTTTCGCTCAAAGCCCTCGCAAAGGCAAAAAGACAACGTAGCAGAGTCCAGAGGTAANGTCTAGTATTAGAAGTAGCAGTAGCAGCAGTAGTGGTGGTGGTGGTGGTAGTAGTAGTAGTAAGTAGTAGTAGTAGTAGTGGTAGTAGTAGTGGTAGTAGTAGTAGTAGTAGTAGTAAGTAGGAGTAGTAGTAGTCGTCGTGGTGGTAGTAGGAGTGGTGGTGGTACACGCTGGCATCTGGCCCCATCAAGACAGACTACATGCTGCACAATTGGCCTCCCAACACCGGGCCAATGGTGTTCACGGATCGATGGGCAGTCGAAACTGTGCAGGGAAGGCAACTGAAGACGCGAGGCTTCTAACAAAATTTGGCCTCCTTTGCAATCTGACAAAATCCTGTCGTCTGCCATCTGGCAGCGGGCACACCACCGGCTTTTTGTCAGACAGGCTAAAGCAGAATAAGCCCCCAGTGTCCGGCCAGCGACACCGTCCAATGCACGTCACGCACGGGCTCTGGTCGCAGCCCGACGCAGCAGTCCCGCCTGCGGCTTGCGTAGACTTCCCCACCGTCTTTAGACCAGAGCTGGGGCGTGCATTGGATGGGTAACAAACAGGCACACAGTCACCAGAATGTTAAGTGGAATTTGGACAAGTAAAAGACAAATAAAAACAACGAAAAACAACGAACTAGCCAAAAACAACACATAAACAACAAAGAAAAAGCTTATAGTCATGTCAGGACATATCGCATTTTCACAATCAAATTTCCAATAAAGCAAACAAAGCCAAATAGCGACAAATAAAGACAAACCACCCTCCAATATTCATAGCCTTAAGAGGATCTAAACCCCAAGGACGTAAACTTCCAAGTCCACTCAATGGTACTACCCCACCCCTTCCCCCACCATCACCACCCCCCACCCCAATCCTCAATTTCGTCTGCCCGGCTACTCCACCCCCCCCCCGCCACACCTCCCTCACACATTGTTTGTTTTTGCACCCCAGGCCCGAAGTAGTGGTAGTGGCCCCCCCTGCCCCCTCCGCACAAAATAGTAGGGCACTTGTGTGCTGATCGTTGGTCGTGCTGATCGTTGTGTTGCGCTGCGTATCACCATGTCGCTCAGCATGATGTTTGGTAGTTCTCCTGCATGTGTATGCTGCTTGCGGTTAGGTTGACTTGGTTGACTATTGTCTATTGTGCCTGTCGTCGTGTTGATAGTGCTTATCCTTCTCATGCAGTCGAATTCTGCTGGTCGCTATCTCTTGTTCCTCTACTCGAATTGCTGGACCTGCTGCCACAAGTAGTGGTGCACTCCCGCGTGCACCCTCGAAACATTAGCAGAAACGAGTGCAAAAGCCCAGACTTTCAGGGAGAAACACTGTGGTGGTCCGCAGGTTCGGGTTTGCTTACGGCGTCATAGGAGCTAATAGTTATTTCGGCGCTGCTGCAACACGCCGCACCTGGCTCCAATGAAAATCGTGGGCAGGCTTTGTTTTTACATTTCAATCAGGCATCGTTTTGAAAGGACGGGTTTTGGTGTGGCACATGGCTTGTCAGTAAAGTTCCGAATTCACAGGTTCAAGTAGTCGAAGAGGCTATGCAGCCCAAACCAAAAGAGCAAAAACAAAAACATAAACCCAACCACAAGACGTCAAACACCTAAAAGAACCAAACGGTCTGGTACTTAGCTGCAGGAGTTTGTATTTTGTTTGGTTTGATTGTTTTCTTGATGTGTTCAAGGAAAAGTTCGACTTGTACTTACTCAGCATAGTATCATTTTCGAGAATTACGTTCAGTTGCTGTTTACTTGCTGAGTATATTTGGGTACTATTTGGTTGATGTTTGGATAATGTGCAGTCACATTATTGTTAAAGCTCTTAATGCGTATCCTATAAAGGTTTGCCATGGTTTGCCTAAAATGAGTACTCTCTCAACTTATGGGTTTAGGGTCTAGTGGGTTTAGGGTTGAGAGTGTAGACTGTGTAGACATTAGCGGCTACTGTTTATTTCGTTCATTTAGCACGAGATAGCAAGACCAGTTAGCCAACACATGATACCATGCTATTTACGATTGTGTTTCAGATTTCAGTGACACATTCATTAAGGGACAATTTCTGTAAGGTTACATAGTAACCAGCCACTTGACAATATGTAAATACCCATGGAGTGCACGGAACCAAGACTTTCAGGTTTAAGTTGGTTTCAGAAGTGAGCATAGCCATGGCTACATCGCTCGGGAGTGCCATCAGCGAGGTAAAAATCGAAGATTTAAACGTGGACTCGTTACATACTCAGCTAAAACGTGACTTTTTAGCTATCGACTACGCGAGTATTCGATACTCGTTCAATGTTAGTTTAGTGGATAACTTACAAATACAGACTGCGAGTGGCAAATTCATCGGGTACCAGCTGCTTGGGCAGCAAAGAGTGGGCTAGCACAGCACACGAACTGGTGGGTCTTCGTGAGGAATTACACATGCCATATAAGTCGACTCTAATGCTGAACGAGGAGACATAGAGACTTTTTCCTGCAAGGTATCTTTGACTGCGACTACTTGTTCTTGCCCCTGCACCATGAAGCATGCACCCTAGTTGTGTCGATGAATCGTGTGTATTGCTGGCAGACGGCATGTTAAAGCTGTTGCATCGGTCACCACCAGCTATATGCTTCATAATTGCATGCACGTGTTATATCTGAGCGCAGCAAGATGGCACGTCGTCGCTGCGACAGAGATGTCAATCTGCATCACTGCATTTCTCGGCATCATCGGTCGGTGCACCTATGTGCACTCTGCCTACAGAAGCCAGCATGGAATCCGTGAAGAGGGGCTGTAAGGTTCTGTCGCTTTCCACCTTGCCGTGTGCCCTGCAACTGAGGCCGAACGCCACTGGTCTTTGGCAGTTGTCCGAGCCTTGCGCTTCTTGAAGGCCCATTCTCCATGTCTTCAACGCCTACCAAGGTTTGCAGGCCGTGGGCGGCTGTGAACATCGGTCAGGAAGTTTGCAACGTACATTACCTCTTTCCTGACTGGGCATGGGCGAGGATGTCCACACGACCACGACTGTGGCATTTCTGGACTCTCTTCGTTCATCCAGCAGCGAAACGCGTGAGGCCAGCTGCATCGAAGTAACTGTGACAAGAAACGACACCCGCTCAGCATCTTGCAGGCAGTTGTTCTGCGCAAGTTGAAGAGCTATCTCAGATCGGAGTGGCAAGATTGCACTCCCCTGTCGGCTTCTTTTGACGAAGGTCGCATTCAGGCTCGTCAAACTGTTACTATGGCAGAATATGTGCCGAGTATGTGAAGAGTACGGAATCCAAGCATGTGCGCTGTCTGTGAAGGCCGTGGCAATCGATGTTCCACAGCAGCAAAATTCGTCTGACTGTGGCATCTATGCCCTGGGCTCGGACCTGGTGCTCTTCCTCACACTATCCTGCGAAGGTGGTTTTCTCTTGCATGGTGCCTCCACGGGTTGATGCTTCATCTTTTGCTCGGCCTGTTCCACCGGTAGTTTGCAGCTGTGCGATTGCGGAGGTTCTCACCACCAGTCTTGCTCTATTCTCGCAGTTGTTATCTTTTTTCTTTGGTTGCTGCTGTCGTCCTGTTCTTCATTCGTCGAGCCTGTTATCTGCACGCCCATGGGAGGCACACAGACACACAGACACACAGACACACAGACACACAGACGCACAGACACACGGACACACGGACACAGGACAGACACACAGAGGCAGACACATAGAGACAGACACACAGAGACAGACACACACACAGACACACACACACACAGACACACACACACACACAGAGACACACAGACACACAGACACACAGACACACACACACACAGACACACACACACACAGACACANGCACGCACGCACGCACGCACACACACACACTTAGGCATCCATCTCGCCGCCACTCATTGCAAGCACTGCTTGATGCATCTCGAAAGCATAAAGCTTTCAGGGGTTCCGAAACCTGTCTGGCCTTAAGGCTCATCAGTTCTGTTCTTCTTGTTTCTCTGCTGTACAAGGCAACGGCAACCCAAAGCATCGAAAACAATTCAGCAGAAGGATCACTGACATGTATGTAAATGCTGCAATCACGACCGAGTCCCCAAGCTGCCCCACAAGTGACCCATGAGCGACTCTTGGCAGGTACACACTCAAGCGTCCCTGAGTGCTTCCACCACAGTTCTTAGCTTCGTTGGCACGGCTCGAACTGTGGCGCCGTGCCCCTGCAAGAAAACATGCTCAACATTTTCGCAGGTTCGATCAGCTGATGTGCTGGGTTATTGCAAAAACCTGTGTCCTCTTGGTAACAGAGGTCCACACCACAAGAAGCCAAATTGGCATTACATATTACGGTCTGTACTCAAGTCGAGGACGATTTTCGTCCGAGGTGTTTGGGTGAATGTATGTCGGTTCTGCCCATTCAAGAGCCAAAGGTACTGCATTGTCGATGGTGTTTAGCTTGATATAGTACGGCTGATGGTTGCCATTCAGCTTGAGTCGAAAAGTACGCTTTGTTAAATAAAGCGTGGATGGCTCAGCTCTTGACAGATAATCTGTTTCAAATCATCCACAACTCCATCTGCAGAAATGTTGAAGCACGCTGATGTAATGCCATGTCCGAGTTCGTTCGGTGGGAGGTTCTCCACCCAGAAACTCCGAGTCTTTTCTGGTGGGGGCAGATGCTTGGGTTGGCGAGCATCTTCTTTGTCGCCATCAGTGGGCAACGAGGTCTGAGCTACATCCCGCTTCATGGCGAGAGCACACAACCTGAATAGGCAAGCTAACTGAAAAAGAGCTGCCGAAAAGACAGTTGCAGAGAAATGAACATGTGCAATCTGACTAACGAAGTTTGGTATCTTGCACGGAACTTTGTTCATGCGCGCGACAATATGTTGTCCAGGATTTGGTGAAACATCTTCTTGTTGCTACGGCCGGATTTTGGTAGAGTTTTTATGACATCTAACATAAGCCCGGCACGACGAGATCTTTGATGCTCGCGACACAACTCGCAATGAGGCAATTTACAACACTAGTGTCGAAACCTGCTCCAATTCTGCAACAAGGCTGCTTTTGCCTTGTTTTTATTGTGGACAGCTTTGTCTGTGGTGCTGTACACCCAGGCTCCATCACGAGGATCGTACTCAGCAGCAGTGATCACTCGAGATNACAAGGCTGCTTTTGCCTTGTTTTTATTGTGGACAGCTTTGTCTGTGGTGCTGTACACCCAGGCTCCATCACGAGGATCGTACTCAGCAGCAGTGATCACTCGAGATTTGTGACATCGCAACAATGAAGACGGAACTACAACTGTTGCTCCGGATGTCTGCTTTTTGATTTCAGAGCAAGAAGATGAAGAGTTCGAAGATGAAGAGTTCGAAGTTGAACTGGAACTCTTGGAAGTAGATGAGCTGGAACTGGATTTACTAGTCACTAGAAGAGGAAGTATGACGCCGCGGTCGTCGAACTTTTCGACGATGATGTTTCACCATGGCGTTTACATAATAAGCAGAGCTCAAAGCTTGAACCGAAGGGTTCAGCTTGCCGAGCATGCTTCTAGAGCCATGGCACCTCGGACGCGGCTCCACCGAGCCTCGCTAGGCATGGTGACGGCAGCGGACAGAATGCAGCGGCTGACCACGCCACAGAGGTTATGTCTTCAGGCAATCCTGCCGAGGATGCTTTCGTCACTGCTTCCTTCCGCATCTTCGTTCCTGCTTATGTGCCAGAGACTGTTAGTGTACGCCTGCCCGTACCTGTCACGGTCCACCGCGCCCTCACTCATGTGTCAGCCGCAAGGGATCCGCTTGCACGGTTGCGTTTTCCTCGCCTCCTGCCTGTGCGTATGCAGACCGTCTCCGGCTATGCCACGTTGATCGCGGCGCCTGCTTGGCCTATGCAGAACATCTGTGTCCTTTTCGACAGCTTGGCAGTCAACGGGCGGCTCTTTTGCATGGATGTTCCTCCTGTTATGCATTGGCAGGATATCCTGCGACTGCTGGCAATCCCTACTGACTGTCCGGTTCTGGTTTTTGCGGGAGATGTCCCGTGGCCGACCGCCACTGATGCCGTGGTTGCCCTGCGTGAGGGAGATGCTGTGCATGTTGTCCCTGCCGACCATCCTGCGATCGTTGTCACCGAGCTACAGTTCATGCCAGCCTTGCGCGTTGTGTCTGACCCTGGATCTTTTGTCCACCGGATTCAACCTGGGCGTTTTGACCGGCTCATCCTCCGGCCAGCGGTTCCATACCCTGTTGACCACGAGTACCGTGGTGAGCCCGTCACCGCTGTTGTGGTTGCTAAGAGCACGGAGGCGGGGCGTCGCCATGATGCTCCCAGGTCCCTGATATTATGTTGCCTGGATTTGCGGCCTATACTTCTTGATTTCTCCTGGGTATATGTTGAGGATGGTAGGCTCAGCTACGAGCTGCTTCTCGCTCGTTTTCTCCCGCGTTGTCCTAGAGGGTATGTTATTGGCTGCTCCACAGGTGATCAAGTCCCTGCAGCCCGCCCCTCAGGCATCCCTATTGTTGATGGCCAAGTCGTTGTTGTTGTTGTTGTAGCACTCGCTAAGCGAGGTCAACGTTTCACCACCAACCGGATCGTCTCCCCGCTGCGTGCGAATGAAATGTTTTGTTGTTGTTGTTGTTGTTGTTGTTGTTGACTTTGTGCCCCACAACCCAGTTGCCGGAGGTTGGCCCATCCCGCCGGATGATCCCTCCCCCCCTGATCCACCTTCCGACTCGGACAGCTTTCCTGCCTCTTTCCCGCCTCGCGCTGATGGCCATGCCTCCAAGTCGCCCGTGGCAGCGGGAACAGGTGGAACTGACGGAGGTGTTTCATTGGGTCACGAACTGTCTGCCAGCCGCGCCTGTGCGGGTCTCTCGGTTTCTTTGGGTGACCCTGCCTTCACAAGTTGAGAGGCCAGCTGGAGAAAACAATCTCCATGTTTCTTTAGTGGAAGTCGAGTTATCATGTGGGTCTGGAGTCTCAGTCAGCACGCCTACCGCCCAGGCCCTCCCTGGCTCACCCCGGTACTCCTTCTGCATTCTATCAAGCGACAGTTTGAGAGCTACGCCCTTTTGGTGGCGAGCCTCTGCTCGGTTTGTTTTATCGCAAGGCCCTTGCACCGTTGGTGTTTGTGGGCTCCTTTTTCTGCTGTGGGTTACCAACGGGCTGCGCTGCCTGCTCCTGCACAGAGGACTCATTGTCATTGTGGTGCCCGTCCTCCTTGCCTCCGCCTGTACGGTTGAAGCAGCTGTGACAACACCTCCTTCGCCTATCGGTACCTCTGTTTGCGTTGCAGAGGCTTTCGGTGGTGCTGAGCCCCCGCCCTGTCCTGCAGGTGCAGTTGGCGGAATGCATCTGCGACCCGTCCCTACACCAGTTCGGGCTGGATGTCCGTTGCCTACTGTTATCGAAGAGCACGCTGTGTCCAGTAGGCCTGTCCAGTGCATTGCCCTGAGGGCGGCGATACCGCTTACCAGCTGGGACCCAGATCCTGTAGACACTGTAGACCCGCGTGCTTGGGAATCTCAGGAGCTTTCTGCAGTTGCTAGCCTTCAAGGTCAGCCGCTTTCTTTTGGAGGGACGAACTGCCCTTTCTCGGCCAACCAGCTCTTTGAGCTGCTATGCCCGCAGGTTGAGTTCGTCACGTTTCAGGAGCTCTGTCGCCTGCTGCCAAGAAAGGATGTTGATTTCCTCACCTCTCTGCATCCAGGCATTGCAGATACGCGTCCTGGTCAGTTGCATTGTTTTACGGACGGACCTTTCACGCCCGAGGCTTAGTATTGTTGCTGGGCGTGTCCTGCAGTGCCTCTTGGGCCCGGATGACAGGCCGTCAGCCTTCATTGCGGAACGTTGTGCCTTGGTGGCCTCGATCTGGCTTGGCTCCGGCTCACGTGCGAGGCAGCCCTTTTTGCCCTTGCTCGTTCCGTCTTGCAGCTGGGAGCTGCTCGTGAGCCCGTGTCACCTCCTCCGCGACATTCCACCTTCAGCAAGGCTTGTCTGCCGTGTCGAATTGCATTCTGCTCAAGGCCAGCTTGGGCCTGCCATGCGAGCAAATTGCACGGTTACAGAACGAAAGCGACCTTGCTGGTGTCTGGTGTCAAGGAAAGTTGGTGTCGTGAGTGTCGTGCTTGTGGCAGGGTACGCCAACACAGGTCGCCTTCGACGGCATCTTGCGCACTCCCTAACCTGCCAGGACAGCTGGGGCGGTTTCAGTCTGGAGGGCACAGGGCCTTGTGCTGCGGGACTCTCCTCTTTTTCACCCTGACTTACTTGACGCTCTACTGAATCTGCAGGATCCGAGTGAAGATGATGTGTGGGGCGTTGTGACTGACTACATTGCCCCGCTTGAGCATCTGAAGCGGACCCTATAGGAGTGGTCGGCGCATGCCCGTGCACAGGTTGATGGCAGCACTCTTGCGGATAATGCTGTCCTGCTGCTAGACCCTGAGCTATGTTGTGACCGGTTCAAAGGGCCGAAGAGCGAGATCAAGGGTTTGGATTTCCTCCCGACTTTCGAACCCGACTTTCGAAACCCCCGCACAGCTTGCTTTCAACTTTGTTCTGTCTGGCCCCGTTTTCACTTTGCGTCTCGACTCTCCGCCCTTGCCTGAGTTTCGCTTCCCGTATGCGTGCAGCGTCCCTCTTGCTGCTGCTGAGAAGCATACAAAGTGGTACGAGGCGGCTTGCGATACCCTTGGGGCGTTTGTGCAACAAGCACAGTTCGCTCCAGTCGTTTTGGTGGCATCAGGCTCGGCGATCTCTTGCCTTGAGCCAATCCCCACTTGGCTCACTCTTGGTGGCTTTGAGCGTTTTGCTGATAGCATGCGATCGCCCCGGAGCTGATGAGCCTCGGTTTCACTCTCTTGAATTCGTTCTGCTAAGCGTGCGTCGACATGGACACAATCGCTCCGAAGAAAAAGAATGTATGTATGTATGTATGTGTATATATATATATATATATTCATACTATACTACATATATATATATACACATACATACAGACATACATAC
The DNA here is from genome assembly GCA_003297005.1 of Symbiodinium sp. clade A Y106. NCBI lineage: Eukaryota > Dinophyceae > Suessiales > Symbiodiniaceae > Symbiodinium > Symbiodinium sp. clade A. The sequence goes on along the minus strand of BGNK01006806.1, from coordinate 14,063 downwards.
ATACATACATAACATACATAACATACATAACATACATAACATACATAACATACATAACACACAACAAATATACTTCTGTAATATTGCATGCAATCAATATATATATATATATATGTATATGTATATGTATATGTATATGTATATGTATATGTAGTCCCGGCACGGCAACAACAAAACTGTCACTGTCCTATGGCTCTACACAGGAACTACGGGCTTCTACGGGCTTCTACGGGCTTCTACGGGCTTCTACGGGCTCTACGAGCTCTGCGGGCTCTATGGGCTCTTACGGGTCTGCGGGCTCCTACGGCCTCTACGGGCTCTTACGGGCTCTGCGGGCTCCTACGGGCTCCTACGGGCCTGCGGGCCCGGGCCTGGTTGAGGACCTTGGCCCTTGGCCGATCCAGATGGGGTAAGGTTTTTGCGCCGCTACATCAAACACCGGGAATGATGTAGCACGGGGTGAAACGAAGATGACAATGATGTGCGGCTCCGTAAGCTATCTCTGCCGAGATCCATGAGCGAGCAAAGCAGCTACGTTTCCCTGGGGTGTAGGAGAGAGTGTCGGTGGACTCCCCCCCTACACCGCCCTCCGTCCCCCTGCAAGATGAAAGTGACAAGTAAAGCGGTGCCCCCCCGTTAGCCCATGTCCTCGGCGCGCGCACACACACACAACCATATGCACACACACACGCACCCACACACACACACACCCGCACACACTCCCACACACTCAAACACTCGCACACGCGCAAACTCTCGTGCATGTGTCCATCTACGATACGTCCTCTCTCGACATCGACCTCGAAACCATCAACAAGATCAAAGCGGGTCATACCTTTGCTTGCGTGATTGTTGGTTCGCCGCCCTCTGCTGAGGGCGAAGGCCTGTGAGATCTGGAGAATCTGTTGAGCAGACAAGAAGATATCAAGAGTGCTGTGCGCAAGGTGTTGGAATTCGTGCCGCGAGCTCAGTGCAAGGAAATCTGGGAAGTGCACGGAAGCTTGTCTGGTTTAGAGCCGTCGACTGTGCGACTGGTCCAGTGCAGTTCCTTGGCCCCGCTCCGAGGCTCCAGCTGCTGTGTCATCCTGGAAAGCTCGCGTCCTTGGGCAGAGACCCTTTGACGTTGGAGTTGCAGGCAATCCCAAAGCATTTCTTTCCTGTTGCTTTGCTCAGTGCCACGCAGGTTGGCAAGGCCAGGCACCAAGAGAGGCAGCTAGAACATCCAGACCACAACAGACTGCTAACTCGTGGGGACCATCCGCCTTCTCTATCTTCCTCTTGTTGTCCCTATCTCGCTCTCTCTGTCTCGCTCTGCGCGGGTCTTACACGAAAGTCACACGAGGCTCCTCGGCAGCGCTGGCGTCAAGCTGGTGCCAGTTATCGCAGCTTGAAGCAGGCCGGGTGGTGGGCCAACTGATCAAGCCACGCTGGTAGACGAAAATCCGCAAGTGTCCCTGCAAGTGCTTGTCGCATCCAGTCTGCCAGGCAGCTGCAGGCATGTGTTGCCCAGAGCCCAGCATTGCGACAGCAACGTGCGGAGCCACGGCCGCCGGTCAGGTGGTTCTGCAAGTTCCTTTGACAAAGTTGGGGCCTCCGTGCAGTCAAGCAAACGGAATGGAGAGACAAATGGCCTTCTGCAAGGAGTCGTGGATGGACATGCTCCTCGTGCGCTAGGCTTTGACAGCGGCATGGCATGCCAGGGCCGACTTTTGGCCCTGGCCGCTTCGGAAATGAATCAGAATTCAGTCAAACACTGCCCCAAAAGCCCCTCATGTGCGGGCCAGTGTGCTGACTGTGTACTTTCTGTGTCGGACTGTGCACAACCGACAGGTGCCTCGTGGACCAGACTCGCAAAACAGGTGACAGTGACGACAGTGACAAGACTACTTTTTTTGCACGATCTCCCACTTTGAGACTTATATGCTGTTGCGTGAGCTGCCCAAACATGGCGCTGTGACAAGGCCTGACAATGACCTCTGTTGCCAAACTCACTCACTCACTCACTCACGGCCTTCGAAGACAGTCTTCAAGCCGAGCAGGGGGACTTAGCCCCGGCGTGCTATGCACCCACGTACGTCTCATGTGGACTTTGTAACTTCCGGGTGACTTCAGAAGGCTTCTGCTGTTGCTGACTGCTTGCACTCTAACCGAGGCTGGACAGCCATAGCATAAGCTGTCACCAGCAGAGCAGAACATCAAGCTGCTTCCGATGCAGCCTCTTCACCTTGCTTCACACTGCATGGCTGGGCCATGACCGCGATACTTTCTAGGCGAGAGTGAAGTAGTCCACTGCAGAGTTGTCGTGTGATGCCTTGCCAGACGCTTCCAAGCTCCTCTGTGGCTGACTTGCCTGGGTGTGGTCTATGCCCTGTGCAAGTCTTAACTCAGGGCCTGTCCATGTGGCCCTCTGGCGTATGTGAGCGTGCAGCAGAAGAGCTGCCGAGGTATCGGCGGTACGTTCTCCGGCGGAAAGATGTCAGGCGACCTGACATCATGGTCTTGAGGCTTTTTGCGATCGGCGCTCATGCAGACTTCAACAACTAAGTCCCCTGTTGGCAAGTTGATGATTTCCGTGTCGAACTCCTGAGCTCATGCAATATCTGGGCTGCACCAGTTACGGACCGGCCTTGAAGAACCCTAGTGCTCAACCGAAATTGACGCGCACTTCAGAATGAGCACACTTTGTAAAAATCCTCACGGCAAAACTCTCTGTGAAACTGAACGGGTTTTCCGGAGACGGCATGATGCATGATGCTTCCTGAAGGTTGAGCAGTGGCTCCGCATCTCTAAAGTTGCCGCATGTTGCCGCCAACGAGCGCCTATGAGTCGATCAGCGCACAGAGATAAGAATCAAGCAACCGCATGGCTTGAGATGCTTAGTATGTTCAACTTCAGACCGCGCCTGATCAATGTCGGATTACAGTCAAATCTGCAACGTCTCGAATCATGTTGCATATAAAAGATAAAACTGTCGCACGGACTGCTGGCAAGCTTCGGGTTTATGATTGATGTCTACAGCAGTGGCCAACGCACACTCCTGTCTGGAGCTAGCATGCCGGTGTAGCACTGCGCCATGGGTGATGAAGCTCCCGCAAGCAGCTTCTCATTCAAGCCACTTGCCTGAGCTTCCCCGCGGCACGTTCTGTCTAAGTCTGTCTGGGATCCTCCAGGCAGCGGAGGCTCCTCACGAAGCGTGGGTGCTGGCTGGGTCGGACCGTCAGGCGGTGGTGCCAGGCCTTTTACAGAGGGCGACCAGGGCCAGGGCCAGGGTAAGGGGTGCCGGTCTTGCGCTTTAGCCACTTTAGCCTGCAGCCTGTCAGGTGGAGAGAGCTGCTTTTCTGCGTTATCTCGTTTTGAATGTGGTCCGCCGTCTTCTCTTCTCCAAAAGTCTTGCACTCGAGACCAGGGACTGATTTCGGGTGGACTGCGAGCTTTCGCTGCCTGTGCTCTTCTGTCAGACCGAGCTGCCGAGGATGAGCTGGTGTACTATGCAAGCAAAGAGGCCACTGTGCCAAGAGGAAGAGTTGCCCTCACAGAATGTGCTCTCGGCCGCTTTGCTCATGTTTTGCCGGGCGGGTTCAGGAGTGGGTGCTTCGTCTAAGAAGAAAAGTCATCCAGAATCCAGGTCAGGATCGGTTCCTTTTGAGTTGGTGCTGGTTTGGGCTTCAAGCTTCCACCAAGAGCAAATATGAGCAAAGCACGTGACTCTTCACAAATTGAGCCTCTGAGGTCGAGAGCATGATCAATTTGAGGCCTGGCCGAAGGCACAGGTACACTCCTCAGTCTCCTGCTCTGCTCACTGACGCTTTCCCGATAGACACGAACCTCTGTCCAAAGGCTCCCATCTCAAAGACGCTGCAGCTTGCACGGCCGGGCAAGAGTCCCATTCTCATCAGTGGCACGTCGTCCGAAGAGATGGCATCATTCGCTGCCTACGTACTCAGCCACAAGAAGAAACAGTCGCAGCCCATGGCAGAACCCTTGCCTGACTTGCCTGCTTCCCCGACGATGCCAGAGATACCTCCGATAGGCCCTCAATTCATGCCATACGTTCGAAGTCGCGAGCCGGAGACAACCTTGGCGCGAATTGCATCCCGAACATCAGAGTGGTCAGCTCCGGTTCCAGAGGAGCTCACAGACCGCAGCGATACCTCACCAGGAAGCAGCAGCTCATCAAAGGTCAGGCAGTCTCAAGCATCTGTTTTTCATGAAGTCGTGCACGGACTGGGTCCGAAGCTCGCCTACAGAAAGGCAATGGAACTAATGTGGAACTACGACTTGGAAGCAGCTTGCGTTCTATTGGACCCCTGGAGATCCTCGGTTCTCTGGCATGCTGCGGCTTATGCTGAGTGCTCGCTGTTGCGAACGATTCTGACAGGCCGGAAAAGCGATGCAATTGCAACTCTGGAGCTGATAAAGGCAGCGGAGTTGTTGCGAGACAGCTCTGCTTCGCTTTCGCACGACATTTTCACCGCGGAGATTTTATTGATGCGGAGCTTGCTGCAAGTCATGCTGGGGCAGCGCCTGCGGGCTTTGTACAACTTGCGACAGTCCTGGTACGCATACTATCGGTTGGAACAGCTTCTGGAAAATGACTCAGACCTTCGGGCTTGTACCCGAGACGTCGATTGTGTCATGACATACGAGGACCTGAGAGGCCGTGTTCTGTTTGGTTTGGGCTTCTTCTACATGGCCACTTCATTGATCCCTAGCAGTCTGGTGCCGCTGATTCGCCTGGCTGGCTTCGTCATGCACAGGCAGCGGGGCAAGGTGTACCTCTTCGAGTGTGTGGAGCGTGCGCTTGGCACTCGGTCGGCTCCTGCAGCCATCCTGCTGGCAATGTATCATCTGGACTTGGAGCCCGTGGCTTGGCAGAACTGTATAGTTGGAACCGCCATGCCATGCCATGCATTCTTTATCCTTGAAGGTGACAGCCATCTACCGCACATGCTGCACACTTTGAGCATGTCAAGATCTCAAGCCTAATGCCCAAGCCTAAACTTACAAGGAGATGTGGTGCAGCACAGTAGTATGACCAACGATCCTAGCCCTGGTTCCATTGGCCAGTCTGCATGACGCGGTTTGGCAGCCTCATATCTTGCATGTTCCCTCGTAGCCGTCGTAGCCATCATACCCATTCACTGGCATAGGGCACAGGGCTGTAGCGCTAGCCTGTGTATGGCGATGGACCAAGCAACAAGCATGGAGGTGCGAGAAGTCTTCTATGGCCGGGTGAAGAGCTATAACTTCACTCGAGGTTTTGGATTCTTGGAAGCTCCAGCAGTTCAAGCGCTGTATGGCCGCGATGTCTTTATGCGACAGCAAGCCGTGGAAGAGTTGACGCTAAGCCGTATAGCAAGCGGCTCCGGCCCAGATGCAGAAAAGGATCGGGGAGAGATGTTTGTAAGCTTTTTGGTGAAGCTCAACGAGGCCGGGAAGCCGGAGGCTGAAGATGTTCGAGAAGCAAGGGTGGAGGACTTGCCGCAGGAGTTGCTGCAATTGCCGCCGTTGTCGCACCGGATGTCCGGCTACCCGGAAAGCTGTCGGGAGAAAGAGTGCAAGGAAGAGTCCAAAGCCAAAGCCAAGGCTTCCAAGGACGCCCTGAACAAGGGGAAGAAAAGCAAGGGCAAGGGCACCAGCGAAGGCCATCTCGAGCTGGATGCTGATTGCAGGATTCGTGTGGGCCGCGATGCAGCCGAGAATTGGGACATTTTAGAAGCTGCCAAAAGGAAGCATTGGTTCTTCCATCTCACGGATTTTTCTTCGTGTTATGTTATCCTCGAGTGCAGCAGCGAGCCCTCTCCTGAAGAGAAGCAGCAATGCGCGAAGATTTGCCGTGAGCACTCGCAGAAAAGCCATCGTGTTGGTCCAATGAAGGTGGATGCGACGCCATGTGGCAATGTCAAGTTTGACCGGAGGCGTGATGCGGTTGGAGAATGTGAATACAAAGATGAATCGAAAGTCGAAGTTCTGATCGTGGAATAAGCCAGTGAACGCGAAAGCTCGAAGTTGACAAGGGTTTTGTCACAGGTTTCAAGACAATTGAGGCTCTCTGAGGCTCCAGAGCAGAGAGGCCCTTTGGGAGTGCTCTCAGATGTGAGATGCGGCTTGTTGCACTGCCTGCGCGGCCTGTTGCCAAGTACCGCACGTTGTGAAAAGCCATCTGCGCGTAGAATCGGGGAGTCGCATATGTGTTACGCCATGTGCGTTTTGCGTGTTCTGAGGACATGAAGCACGCCGGCAACATACTGATTGCAAGCCTGGGTCGGCAGCCGGAGAATGCACTTCTGCATTGGGCAGGCCTGGCGGCCTGAGAGCCTCTTGTTGTGCGCAGCTATTCAGCTTTTCGTTGCAGACCCGACGGAGGCTCTCTTCTAGCCTGGCGCAACACCTTCATGGCGCAGGCCAGGCAAGAGCACAAAGAGAGGTGCCCCTTCTCGGAGCAAAGCTAAAAGAGAGTGTTAAATGACACGAGCCCAATGATGCACCTTAATGTCATGATGCATTTGAGAATGCTACAATGCCGAATGGCATTGGCTCAAGACTGGACCAAGGCTTGACGTCACAGAAAGGAATGTCTGCTTGAGTGTGACTGGGGAAAGTGATTGATCTCTGGTATCCCCTGGAGTGTGAATTGTACCATTGAATTTTGCATGGTAGCGGAGCGCTCGGTTTCGAGAGAGGGACTGAGACAGAATGGAGTTTGGAACTCGTGGGACGTGGGATTGGCGGAGAAATCAAATTATTTCCGCCACCCGTGTACCATGGAGAATTGGAGAAATGAGAAGATTGGTCGTGGCAGCTGAAGCGATATGTAGGACTGTACAAACCGTTGGCTAAACTGCTAGTGGACGATGTGGAAGGATCGAATGTCGCCATCACTGACGATCTGTGTGAGGCGTTCAATGTGCAACAGAAGCGTACCCAGAATGATCAGCTTTCACTGTTCTCTAGACAACTGGCATACATGCTGGCGCAAATCACTGATGGCGCCGCGCGAGCGATTGTGCGGAATGAAGACACAGAGAATGGATTTGANGGCGCAAATCACTGATGGCGCCGCGCGAGCGATTGTGCGGAATGAAGACACAGAGAATGGATTTGAGATCTGGAGGCGATTGCATAGTCAGTTCTCACTGCCTGAAAGAGCAAGATCCATGAATCTTCTGAATGAGATCATAGGTTTCAGATTGAGAAGTGACCACTTGGAGAGTGATCTGAGTGAGTTCATCATATTGAAGAATCGACATGAGAAGACGACTGGAAGACCGCTTGACA
>BGNK01006805.1:0-23254 GCA_003297005.1 Symbiodinium sp. clade A Y106 | reverse complement strand
CAGGTATGCGCAGGGTGCGCCTCGAGAGAGTTCCACTCGAAGACCTTCTTTGCGCAGCAGAACTCCACGATGCTGATCCAGAACCTTGACAGAAACGCCCCATCGTGCAACGTGCGCCTCAGAATCAGAGTTGGCTCCTTGGCAAATGCATCCAGGGCGCAAGATCTGTGCGTTGACACCGGTGGCGCCGCGGAACGCCTCGTGAGCATCGATGGAGACTGGCACCGCCTGACAACAAGATCGCTAACGCCATCCTAAACGTGACATCTTCACATGTTTGCACGGGATGCAAATGCAGTGCATTGCATTGCATGTGCTTCGCCGTGGGACCTCGAAGGAGAACTTCTCACCCGGCAGGCGGACGAAGTCCTTGCCCGGCAGAGGGCTTGCGAGATATCTAGAGATGATATCCCCCTTCCTCCCATACTGTACCGAGCGTGTCAATCAAACCTACCAGCTTCGGGTCTCAACTTTTGGCAGAGCAGTCCGGCACAACCAGGCCGAGCCATGCAAGCATCGCGATGCGGCCGTGCTTCAACTCTGCCTGCCACCGCATGNCCGGCACAACCAGGCCGAGCCATGCAAGCATCGCGATGCGGCCGTGCTTCAACTCTGCCTGCCACCGCATGTGTTTGCATCATCAGTGCGTCAGCGGAAAATGGGCATGCGAGTCCAGACGCACTGCTGCCTCTGGGAGCACATTCCCGAAAAAAAGTATCATGTGAACGCATGGCCGAGAGCGGCAAAGACCTGACCTCCGAGACACTCTAGGGCCTAAGCGTTGTAGCATTTCCGGCTTACATGCTGCACAATGCGAGGCAGCAGCTCCGACATCATCCAGGTCTTGACATCTATTTAGCATCCAGCCTCGCGGAGGTAGGGAACAACCTCCGTCTTCCTTATAAGGGCATTCAGGCTGGACGCATCAAGTCAGTGCATGGACCGGAACTCTCTGGCCTACTATGGCCCCACGTACACAAGGGTCACTACCGTATGCAGCTGTGTAGTTCTGCCCCTGCTACTCCAGCGAAAGCTCGTGGAGAAGCCCAGGGGGTCGAACTCGAAGCGCCCCCAGGCACCTTCGGCGCCCACCAGGCCCTGCGCGAACTTGCCTCAGACACAATTTCGGCAAAACCTCTTGCTCAAGACTGTCGGAGAAAGCGCTAGTAGTTTTTGATTGATAATGATGATGCAGTCTCAGATCTTGCCGGCTGGCTTCGATGCTACCTTTTCTGCTCCTTGGACGCGGAGGCTGCCTCATATTATCTGAAGGCTGAAGACTAAGAATCTTGAGAGCGCAGGCGTTGCAAGATGCGAGCTCGAGGTGCCATTGTCGAGCAGATCAATCCCCGAATCCTCGTACGCCACAGCCAGCTCGCGGCGGGCGGCCTGGTGATCTCTACCGTCTAGGCCAAATTAGGGCACACCGAGGGGGTTTATGCTAAAACCCATACTTTGCGACATTGCAGCACGCTGTTGTATCTTCGCAAAGGGGATCAAAGGGGCCGCGGATTACTTGGAACTGCCAACGTCTGCCTTCTGTGCCGTGCGTGCCGGGCGCTGCGCCGCCACCGTGCCAAAGGCAGCCACGGCAGCTGCACCAACCACTGCGCCAGTGCTGTAAGAGCCTGCATGGAGCCAAAGCTTGCTGTATCAACCGCATCTCAGTGCAACTCAAAAATTCAATCAGCCCGCCTGTGGCTTGGGAGCCTCGTGCAGATTGCACCTTGGGGCTGCGGAGACCTGCAGCCGATAGTCACTTACGATGTTAAGCATTCTTGTTTGGTCTCGTCTCGCCTTGAGTTCCGGCAGGAACGAAGCTGGGAACGGTGAGACCCGCCACGGCAGCCGCCGCGAGGCCTGCTATCCGATAATGGCTTGCCACTGGCTGCAAAGAGTGTTCACACCACAGTCCATAATAGTTTGAGTTCGGGGTTAATTTAGTCTCAAATCCTTCTTGCTGCCTCTGGTCTCTACAACAGTGCAAGAAATCTCGGAATCGTGGAATGAAGTGCCTGGGATGCTTTTGGGAATGCTGTTTCTGAGGCAGGGCATGCTGGTACTCTTGCAAATCCAAGCAGCATGCAGTGGTTGAGCTGCTGGGCATGGCAAAGAAAGGCAACTCAAAAAAAATGCGCTGCGTTATTGCGAGCGCCCTTGAGCCACAAAGAGGATATGAATGCAGAGACACAGGACATCAGTGACACAATTTAAGAAAAAATTCAGCTGCACTTGCCCGGTCACTGTGCAGATAGATCGAGCGCAAGCTGCTGCACAAGAAAGACAAGCGTGGACGACACACACACACACACACCCGCACACATCGACAGAAGATGACTCCCCTCCCAATCTGCTATGCAAGTGGTGGGGAAGCGTTCACTTAAGTCATACACAACGAACTCCATCTTTTCCGCAGCCGGGGCTTTGATGAAAACTCTGAGGCTCCTCCTGCAGTCAAAAGGCACATAAGCCCTGGCTGGGCAGCTCGAGTCTCCAGGTAAAGCAAGCCCATGGTGCCTCGGTGTCGCTGAAGACCAAGTGACGCGGCGGTGCCTTCGGCGGCCGTCGTCGCATGACCTGCTGAGTGCTCACAGACCACATATATGGCCTTGCGTATGTAACCACAAATCTAGCATTGCAAACTCATCTTGAGACGTTGACCTCCCGCATAGCCATAGTGGCATACTGTCCAGGGCCCAATTGAAAATCCAGCACCAGTGACTCTCTCCTCAGCCGGCTCAGCACGATCGAATTTCCTTCCACAACTCCGCTGGCCTCGCTTAGCCTCCCGGCGATTACAAGAGGATCTAAGCCAGCGGCTCATCAAGGTCATGTTTGGCACGGGCACGGGCAAAATGATTCACTGCACGGCTTACCTGCTGCAGCAGAAAGCGAAACCCATCGTTACATTCGCAAGGGCTCTGGCTCTATCAGCTTATTCAAAACATGCGGCTATCCATGCATGCATCCGTGCATGAAGGCCGGTGAATGCAGGGGAAACTTCAGATCCCTAAACCCCAAACCCTGAACCGTGCAGAGCCGCAGAACTGGTTGCTTTGGTTTGCCTTGTGAGAGGCCACCCCCAAAACCTAAGCACCGAAAAGTTCTGTGCCTGCCGGCCTTGTGGTTCACAAGATTTTATCATCATGTAATCATACTAACAATCATAATAACAATGATTCTAATCATAATTTCGATAATAATAATAATAACAATGATAACAATCATAACAATAACAGCAATAATAACAATAATACTAACAATCATGGTAATAATGGTAACGGTAATCAGACTCCTTCTTTCACAAGGCAAAGCGCCCCTCTCCTGGCCTTCGTCCCAGGCTGGTCTGCCCAATCGGTCTCGGGAATGCCAACGTTGGGCTCCAAGTACCAACTGCCGCGCAACGGTAAACCCTAAACCCCTAAACCCCTAAGGTGCAGTTTGGGGGAGTTGGACAGTTTGGGGCCGAAGGGGGCGGGGGAAGAGGATCGTCTCTTCTCAAAGTTCACGTAGGCTTGATGATGATTCCGGTCAGCCTTGCTTCACGGAGCAGGAATAGCGCCTGAGCTTCTCTGGCCGAATGAGGACGTGTCGCATGCAGCCAGTCAGCCGGACGGGATCATCCGTGTGGGGGGCCTCACTCATCCGGCTGCCGGCTCTACCTGGAAAGGCGGAAAGCTCCAGGCCTCCAGGGTCAGCTCCTCGGGATCGAGGCCGTCGTAAGCAAGATAACTCCGCCTGAGACTGCAACGCTGGCTCTTCAGCTTTGATGCAGTGCCGGCACATCTTGGACGCGAAAGCGGATGATAATGAAGAGGCGTTGCTCAAGATCAAGAGCTCAGGAATTCATGAACTGAGCCGAGAAGACGAGATCTACCGAGCTTCCAGCAACTGCAGTCTACTAGGCTCTTCACAATGCGGGCCAGGGGACATAAAATGCCCCACATGGTGAACGGGCAAGGACACACCTGCCGAGAGGAGCGATTTATGGTAGCACTCGCCCATGTACCACTGTTGAGCGTTCTTGTGCAAACGATCGACAGAGCTCTCCTGCTCCAGGTCGTGGCAGCAGCAACTGGAAAATCGAGGCCTCGCGATTCAGTTAGCTTGTCAAACCGACAGGAGGAGCTTTGCTGTTGGTGCTGCTCGAGCCTTTGCAGCCTCTTCCTTCTCCAAGTGCACCGGCCTCATACGCCAAGCAGCCGCACGCAGATTCAAGTTAGACATGACTTCAGGTAGCAGGCAAAGCATGCCGAAGCGACATAAACGAGTATCCGTCAACAGTTCCAAGTGCTTGAACGCACGCACACAACAACTCCATGTGCAAGCACGTCGGGCAATTTTCACGCTCCCCCATATATTTAAGAAAATCATATCTCACATGTATTTCCGCATTTCAATGCTGTCAGAGGGGTTCGCAGCCTACTCACATGTATGAGTATATATATATATATACACTGTATACTACTTGAAGCAAATATCGATTACCAGATCGTGCCCCAGAATCCAGCCTGCATGTTCCAGGTTGCGTCATATCGTCCATGAGATCGCCTTCGACCAGCCTCAAGCAATCAGACTTGACTGGGCGATACTGGGCGTATTGATTATGAGTGCGGACTGGATACACCGCGGACGGCAGGCGAACTGTTACGCTGCAGAGCAGAACCACTAAGTTCCGACCCGCGGAAGGACTGCTACAGTAAGGAAGGTGAAGGAGACTTCGACGACAAGAAATGACGACGACCATCGTTCTGAGCGAGAAGCTGCAAACCCAATTGTCTGCGTTCGGTGGCACCCAAGTTCCAAAGTCTGTCCACGTAGGAGTGGGCGTACAGGGCGCGAATAGTCCTGGAAGGCGGACCGAGTTCGATCTTGCTTATGCTTTATCTTTGTCCACCCAACACTGCATTCACTTGGTGTGGGATGATGTCCTTGGCAGGGCCAGAAATGCTTCACGAGCAACTTCGCCCCATCGCATGCCTGGGAGGTCCAGGGGTTTAAACAGAAGCAGGGCCGGAATTTAAGTCGTCTCGGAAGAACTCATAACCCTGGAACGGTCAAACCGATGGAGCTGAGTTTCCCCGAGTTCAAAAATCTACGGTGAGACGTCCTGACTTGAATCAAGGGTCGCTTCTTTGGAGGCGAAGTGTGCTCCTGCATCGAAGGCAAGCAGCAGTACAGGAGCCTTCTTGCATGATGCGAGGCAGAAACTTCCCAGCCTGTTCGGTTTTGGCACCCTAAAATTGGGGAGATCAGGTCAAGCAACTCGCAAATCTGCACCCTAAGATAACGGATGGCAGCAAACCCGACGCCATGCTTTTAAAAGAAGGGTGCTGGGCAGCACAGGGGGAGAGTGGCAAGAGCCACGAAAGAGGTGAAGGGACAGCGTGCCACTTGAAACAAGGGTCACTGCAAGATGCTCCCTGTACAAGCGCATGGGAGCAAAAGGGAACCTTGATGTCATGTTTGGCGGCCGTTCCCCGCCGCCGCCGCCGATCCCCGGAACACTCTACATTACGGAGACGTCTGCAACAATCGGCTAACAATCGAAATGCATGCATAAACAATCATCATCCGTGGCCTCGTCACACCACTTTGGCATGGCAGTTCCACCCTCAATGTCCTGACCATACAACACGGAGACAGTGGTCTAAGCTAGTTCAAGGCTTTGGCGTCTCGAAAGCGTCGTCGCAGCAAATCAGCATGCAAGGGCATTGTGACATAGTCATAATCTTACTCTACGGTTCCTTGTTGGGACATCTGAGCCTGTGGACCAGTGGCCCTAATCCAAAAAAGCCACAAAGCTGAAGCTTTCAGCTTACTGGGACGCTTCGGCATCCTTTCTACGGATCCCTGAGGCTCATTGATTAGTGTTGTATGCATTCCTCACACGAATCCCTTTTACCGATCCCTCAAACGGATCAACGTAAGGATCCCCTGAAGGAAGCCTCACAGTACCCTTCTCGCTCGCCTGTCGCCGGCACAAGGCACGCAGCAAACGCCGCTCTGCCCAGCAGCTGCCCTCGAAAAAGGCTCTCAGCAGAACTCTTGTGGTTTGGGGTTTGAAGGGGTTTGGGACGGCTCAGGGTTTTGGGTTTGCTATGTTGTTTTCTTCGACTGTTTAGAGTACCACAGCCACCGGAGCCGATAATCAAGTCAATTCTTCCCTATATGCACCCCCAAAGATCCTCCGAAAAATCACGTCCCCGTGAGAAGAAAAACTATGGCGTGTGTCTGTTCACGTATTTTTCACTGATGTCATGGACGTATCTTATCTTCGCTTGCTGGCAATAAGCCATTCACAGCACGTTTTTTGCATCCCAATTTTGTGATAGACGCCGAATATGGTTTTGCCCAGCAAGTCCTTCAAGCTCTTAAGTCTTAAGTTCCCTAACTCTTCACCTCTAACGCACTTTTTGTCACAATCAGGCGGGTGGTTAGCAGATGTAAGCAGTGTTAGCCCATAGCTAGGTTACCGGTACCTTTGATCATGTTTTACTGCTTTGCAACCTTGCCCTATTGTACTATGATGCTAAATGCTTACCCTTGTTTTCGCTAGGTTCTAGCAGAACGAGTTGTGGAATGACAGTTCACATGCTTGTGATACACCTGCGGCAACTGTAGAAGAAAGAAAAGAACTCTTGCAGAACTGCAAGGAGTGCCAAGCTAGACCGACTAACATGCCATGCCTGGGCCTGGAATACATACAAAAACGATGCAGGTGGGATTCTGCTTACTGTGTCAGCTCGAATGTAATATGCATGATGCGGTTGATGGGTGTGTATGGGCTACGAATTGGCCAGTGTGGACACCGAGAAAGAAAGCAATAATATGAAGATCACGACCGATTCACACTAGGGCACATGACAGACATGCAGCACAATTTTTTTCAACTTCGAGAAAAGCTGCGTCGAAGGATTAATTTGCTGACGACTCTGAGTTGGCAATATGGCACATATCCAAAATCGCGCATTGTTCAGCAGCCGAGAAGTAATGGCATCTCATGCGTAATCAAGACGACAATGCTCTACACTTAGGCAAGATTCATTTTAAGACTCAGGAATCTGAAGGGGATAACACTTCCAAATCTATCGACAAGCAACGACATATTATTCAATGTAAACTCTTCACTCTCGACAATATGAATCACTTGAACTCCTGTCTTCATCTTTGCTATCTTGTCCTTCTACACAAGCAATTTTGTTTAATCAATGCTCGAAGGGTGTCAAGCTTCACCACTGATGGTTTGGAACCACCCAGTCGCAAAAAGTCATTTCCCGTCTTGAATGCCATCTCTCATTTGGTTGGCATTTGGAAGGCTTCAAAGGTTGAGACGCAACTTCACTCAAATTTCAATCATCTCTCCTCTATCAGTAAACCATTCTGAACGAATTCGCTTCATGCCCAATGTCGTTTTGGTATCCAGCAATCTCTGTTATCGAATGCTTGCCGTGTGCTTCCTGCATGTAAATATGACAAACCGTCACCCACAGACACGTTATCAACAAACTCAGAACAACAGATGCTGCTAATATCATGGCAGTATCACGAGAGAATAGTAACTTCGGATGTACAGCCGAAGTTTCGACTCTAGCATTGATAATTGCATATAATGCTAGCGATGCGGCACAACAACTTCTCTTAAAGGTGACAACATCGAACGAGATGCAATGGAATAGGAATTTCGAGCGCACGAAGGCATTAACTTCATTTGGAAGTGGAAGCAGAGCCTGCGTAGACTCTTTGCTTTGTACACGATGAGTGTGGCTCGGCCAGGACTTTCACGACTTCGCTCGATTTGATGCCCAGAAAAGAGATTTCTGACCAGAAATCATGCACAACACTGCAGCGGGAACCAGAGCCAAATTCTTGGATGTTGAAACTGCGGCATCCCCACGGACAAAGCCTGTGCAGATCTTTGGGAAGGGCGTGATTGTGTGCGAACATGACTGACCACAACCCTCACACCAAAAAGTTCATAACTATCAGCACGCATCCAGCAATGATGCTCACAAATGACCCTGAACAAGAAACAGCTGCTATCTACGGCTAGCAGTTATGATAGTTGCTGAAATGATGGACTCAGTGAAAAGAGCACGCAGGTATCTAAGTCCAACATCAGTGCAAGAGGTGGAGGTCTGGAGTCTAAGAACCGGCACACTTGCAGAAGCCGGGTTTGAAGCTGAACAGTACGGGAAAAGGTGACTGTGACCGTGTTCTAGAAGGCAACAAGTCATAACAGTCCCAGTTGGAACGCCTCCGGAAGCTTTCGAAGTGCTGCTTCCGCGCTGTTGGTACGCTGGTAGACCTGACAAATATCCGAAGACGTGCCAAAGACTTGACGCGTCTACTGCCAATACACGCCAGCACGGAGGAGGTGGTATTCAAGGTCTTGACTTTATGTCGTGGAACCCTACCAGCTTTTCACTTGAGCACACGGTGTGTGAGCTGTGATGACATATATTCTCACATGGTGGTTGACAACGCATGACAACAGTGGAGAGTAGAAAGCAGCGTGGGTGTTCAGCTGGCCTCTGCCCACTTCGGCATTCGGCCGCTCCCCTGGGTAGGGGCCAATCGGCTGGGAACTGCGGTTGACGACTTGCTTCAGGAGAGCACCTTCTCGCCGTTATGCTGGCGCAGCAGAATGTCCACCTCAGTTCGAGGTTCTCCAGGTTTCAGAAACTTTTACCGTCTTGAATCGAAAGTATGGATCCCAACCCGATGATCGCTGCTACGTTTGCTCTGGCGACTCTGGCATTCAGGACTGAAGGTCCGCCGTTCTTGCCAAGCCACACAGCGCACGTAGTCTCCCTGGCGCAACAATAACGTCAATGCACGGCAGGCTCGACTCTGCAGCAGACAGACAGGTAGACAGCCAGGCAGCCAGCCAGCCAGGCAACCAGGCAGGCACGCAGGCAGGCAGGCAGGCGGACTGACAGACAGGCCCACTCAAGCACCAATAAACAGATTGTGTATGTGCATGAATGTGCATGAATGAACGAATTCAAATACATATGCATACCTGTATGCACACCAACAACACACGTGAATGTATGTATGATCCCGGTTCGGCCGTCCCTCCCCGGGCCCCTCGCCTCCATGGTTTGTACCCCTCGCCCCCTGTGGCGAGGGGCCCCCGGTGGTGTGGTTCTCCCGCCTCCTCCCCAATCCAGTGGGAGTATTCAGCCCTTAAGCCTAATGGCTTGCCTAGCACAGGCAGCAGCCAGTTGTACGTCTCGCTGAGAGAACTAGATGTAGGCTGTGAAAAACTTGAGCCAAAATTTGAGACGGAGTATTCATCTGTGACTGCCGTGACTATGGCATGACGGCATGACTGTAACATGTTTTGCTCAAAGCACTCTGCAAGGCCGGGGGGCCTTAGGCATTAAAGTTTCCATCAAGCACTAGATTTCTCTTGCTGTAAGCTTGACCATGGGCTTGACTATGGCCATTCACACTCATAAGTGTACACATGCTGTGGTCTCACGTAAGGCAAAGGTGTAGCCAGACTTTTCTCGCAAATGCGATAAAATCAAGGATGCGCGCTGCACGGTACGTTTTTTTGCTACTAGAGTAGAGCCCGAGAACTTCTTGAGAGACCTGCTGTACATGGTCAAGTCCTAGGCTTCGAAATGAGTTCGTGCATGGGATTTTCGTTCTTGCGAGAACAGCCTAAGGCCCCCCGGGCCTTGCAGAGTGCTTTGAGCAGTGACATGTAGCAGTCGTGACATGGCCAAGGCAGCCACAGATGTATACTCCGTCTCGCATTTGGCTCAAGTGGTTTTCGCGGCCTACACCTATCTCTCTCAGCGAGAGGTACAAAACCAACTGGCTGCTGCCTGTGCCAGGTCTACCGACCATAAACTACCCTGAATACTCCCACTGGAGTGGGGAGGACTTCTTGGGCAGGGGGGTGGGTCGGCGAACCGATAAACCGGGATCATGTGTGTGTATATATATATGTATATATTTAATCATGTGCTTATACAGAGATATGTAGATAATCTGTTCTTATTCATCTGTATTTCTGTCAGATATTGATACATACATATCTACATATATATATATATATGCACACACATATCTTATGTGCATTTATACCTTCATTTGTCTTTATATGTATTTATTCGTAAGTATAATCATAGTTATGTCTGTACATGTTGGTGTATAACACAAACATTTTTGACAAACACAAAGCAAAGCTGCTTACAGAATTACACTGCCGATGAGCTTTACAACTAGTGGCACGCATATGTATGTATGTGTGTATACAGATATACAATGAACCATTTCTTTATGAGTTTAGTGACTTGCGTATCTACTTGTTTGTATTTACTTAGATTGATTTCTCTAAGAAACCCCTTGCCCGGAATCGTGGGAATCGTGTAGGCATGGTCCTTGTTCCTCCTGCTTACACGACCCCTAATGAGAGGACTCATTGACGTCATAGGAATGGGAAGGCAGGACTAAGTAATTTGTCCGTTGATACGACTTTAGTGACTGCAGCAGCACTATGGCAGATGAGACTGATCCGTCTCTGAGCCTTGTGTTGGTGAACTGGCATTTGCCGTGATTCCTTGTCCCTTCTTTCATGGCAAGCACCCTCAAGAAAGGAACCGCTTCAGATTTCACAAGCCAATATCGTCAAGGGGCTGCTTTGCTGTCCCTCCCAAAGGCATCGTCACACTTGCTTCTGCTATCCTTGTAACCAAACCCTAATCCCTAAACCCTTTTCACTCTCTGGAGCACTCGTGGACGTGAAGCGACCGGGCGTGCACACTACGCCTACTCTAGCTTCTATGTGAATGTATACATGTATGCGCAAGTATACACAATACTTGTCATGTATATACATATGTGTATATATATATATAAGCATACATAAATACATACATAAATACTTACGCACATACATACGTACATACATACATATGGATGTAGATGTAGATACAGAAATAGATATAATCCGTATCTTTTTGTGTATGTGTACATTTGTTTATCCATTTGCTATCTCCCAGATTGTATCATATCTCAAACGTCGGAGGCTCCACTTCAGCAGAGAGTGCCAGTTGGCCAGACACTGCATCCTTCAACAGTTGGGGCGTGGACACCTCGCGAAGTAAACCAGCTGCCGTGATCCCTCTGGAATTCGGGGTGTCCAAGCTTGCTCCAAAAGCAATAAGAGGAGATGCTGCCTCGAAGTGCCCGACCAGCAAGGCAACCATCAAGGGGGTTGCCCCATGGTGGTGATAGCCGAAGGTGCGCAATCTGGTGGTACGTCTCAATCTGAATTCCAGACCTTTCATGTTGCAGAACAGCCCAAGCATGGTCAAAGGCCGGGGGCTCAATTGTTCGTTCACATCGGCCCTGGCGTGAATCAACTTGGCAATCATCGTGTTTGTGCCTCCCTGTAGAAGCGTGGCTGCATGCAAAGAGCCTGCCAGATCAAGGCCACCTTCTCCCAGTTTCAGGAGCATATCAACTGCATCACATGCGCCTGTTGCGCAAGCATGCTGCAGTGCAGACATACCGAGAAGATTTTTACCATGAGGATTTGCTCGCGCTTGACAGAGCAGCTGTATACCGATCGCATTGTTCCCGAAGCATGCAAGGCACATCGGAAGATTCGTACCTCTGGGGTTGAGATCGGCACTCGCCGCAAGCAGCACCGTCACAGCATCATTGTTCTGGAAGAGAGCGGAAATGGCGAGCACGCACACCTTCCTCGACAAAGCGAGCAGTGGCTGCCCCTTCTTGGTTTCATCGTTTGGGTTGGCGCGCCTTTCCAGCAGTGCCTTCACCAATGCTGCATTCCCATTGAGAGCGGCGTAGCAGATCGGTGACCATCCCATTGCGTCATACTCAGACACCTGGCAAAACCCATTCTGGAATAAGAACTGCGCAACCATGATCGACCCGGCATCATCAGACTCATGCCGGGTGGAATCGAAACCTGGGACGATATCTGAAATTGGATCCACCGGAAGGCCTCTGCAAAGGATAGCTTGC
The DNA here is from genome assembly GCA_003297005.1 of Symbiodinium sp. clade A Y106. Classification (NCBI taxonomy): domain Eukaryota; class Dinophyceae; order Suessiales; family Symbiodiniaceae; genus Symbiodinium; species Symbiodinium sp. clade A. The sequence continues at coordinate 11,242 of BGNK01006805.1, read as the reverse complement.
GCATTCAGCACCACCCGGTAGCTGGGCAAGTCTCCATTCTGCAGGCACTGAGTCAACTTCTGCTTGAGCACCTGCTTCACCACCGGAGCGATTTTTAAGCGATCCTCCTCCATGGTGAAGCAACCTTCACCTGGAGAGCTCTCACAGGAAGATGCAAAGGAAGAGACGACCAGCTCCACATGCCTGGCACTCTTCACCATGAGGAAGGAGCCATCTCCAGAACATTCTTTGACAAGCCTCTCGAGCCTGCACCACCCACCTTAGCTCCACAGCTCCGTTGCCGTTGCCAGGCAAGACAGCTAGACCCCCCGAAAATTTGCTGTAAACTTAGACAACTAAAGACTAAAGCTGACACTAAAAGCATCTGCGAGCCACGACCAGCCCAACTCGAAGGACTTAAGGTTGTCGTGTTATCGCAGCTGTCAATGACCGGGCAGAGCACAAACATCACCTGACACTTGGCGACGTATGCGGGGATGCTGTTGATGGCTTTTGCCAGTTCGCCGTGTTGGCTCTGACTGGGATCACCCTGGAGCTCATGCTGTGGACAGCAAAAATAATCGTACCAGATGTGCAGATCCGCTACATCAAAAGACTGTGTTATTCTGGGGGATTTGCCGAAAATGATCTCGGTTACCACGTCCACACTGATTTGTGTGACCCCCGACGAGATACTCTGCAAGGCATCTTGCAAAGTTCGGAATTGCTTGTGATCTGGATCTGGATGATGCTTGGCCACCCACTGGTGAGAAACAAAAGCTGCTCGCCCTGTGTGCTCGTCGAACAGAGTGAGGGCTCCGTCTGCCAGCAGCTCCTCGTGCGGCTTGATTTCCACCATCTGCAGGACCGCTTCCAAGTCAATGGTGTACATGGGAAAAAATACTGGGCTGGCCTGTGGTCAGATTTGAAGGAATGGGGTGCTCTGGGGGTGGGACTAGCTCAGGTGTCGGCTCATGCGCCCTGCAAACGTCAACTCCGACTACAAGTACCTGCGCTAGTGCTTTGTCCAGTATCATCCAGTGTAGACCCCTGCCTCTGAGGTGGATGTCCCCTCAAGTGTCTGCGCATGCCGCGCCAGTGCCGTGTCAGGTGGAAGAGATGCCAAGCATGGCAAACACGACATGAAGAAAAAATGAGGGAAACACCTGTTGGAGCTTGGCTTTGTATTCGACAGTGGCAGCCTCCCATTCGCTTACGTTCCTGCTGTTTTTGATGCAGACACAAAGCTTGCAAAATGAATCACAACTCTGACGCATGCGCAAACAGCACCGAGCTTGGGCAGAAGTGTGCCACGACCGTCTGCTGCGCATATGGCTAATTCACAATAGCAGGCTCTGAGACAAGCCCAATTCCGCCTGAAGGTATGCCAAGCCGAGGAGGTCACTGCGGACGCCGCCCTTGCCAAAACGCTGCATCCCAACCTCAGACAGCACTCAGACTCATCTGTTTGCACGACCTTCGGTCCGTGAGCATTCGAGTGCCATGGCATAGTTGATGAAGCCCCTCGTCCTCAGAGACTCCACTGCTGCTTTCACCTGCATTGAGCGGTTCTTGTCGTGGCATGCCGACGACAGCTGCACCCCAGGATACCCCAGGCAAACAGGCCTCCTCGGCACTGGCCTGGATGCCACGGACCTTCTAGCCCCGTCACCCGTCGTCGGGAGTTGTGAGTTGTCGGGGTGGTCTATTTAGACAGCATCTCGAGTTCCACAACACTCTCGGAACATGTCAGGCAACGGAAGTCGCGCCACAAAGAAGGGACAGTGTACTGATCTGGCAGGAACACCCGCGGATTTCGTGACGGGTACGCTATCAAGAAACCACGCATTCAAGCTCCAGCTGATTCGGCGATTCAAGGCGACAAAAATAACATATCCACAAGGGTAGTGTGTGTGTGTGTGTGCGTGCGCGCGCGAAGATGCCGTAAAGGCCGAACTGTACTGAGGTGCCGACTCTAAGAATGAAGCGATTGCCTGTGCAAGCACAGTATACACTTGACGGGGATGGGTTGCTCGACAGCCCGCTTGCACCAAGTAGAGGGGAGAGCTATGGCAAGGTGGCGATGGTGACGACTAACACTACAACTGAACCTCACAGCTTCTCCTGTCATTCCAAAAAGATGCGCCTTAAACCAAGAGTTAACTCCATCCCAGCCTCTCAGGCGGCCGGGTACGAGAGGTCGACGGCTGCGTCGCACACGACCCACCCGTAAACTGCACAGGGGCACGGGATCAGATTTGCTTGTTAGCCTGTTGCTTTCTCTGGCGGTGACCCATTTCTTCTGGACATGACTTGCAACAAAGATGGGCTTGCTCGGCCCGAAAATATTCACATGCATGTGCGATTGCGTGTGTATGCATGGGGTGGGGCATATTAGATGGATGTGTACCCGAACAGTGCCCCAGAGAAGGAGAACCGGTTTTAGAACTCGACATTTCCTTCAAGACAAGGGATCCAGACCTGATTCCTGTCCAGAACAAGCTCTACTCGAGGACCCCTCGCAGGAACTTGCAAGCCGCAAGCGATGCACAGTGCATTGACGAAACTTGAAGTATCGAAGGAGGAGGTGCCTCTGTGACACTGTGCAATTTCCGTGTGAACTCTTGAAACCGCTGTTGGCAGCAGCTTGTGCTGCTCTGCCAGAGTGGCATCTTAAAGGTAGCCTCATGCTACGTTGCCACGTCATCAAAAGGCGACATTTTCCCGAAGGTAGCTCTCCAGTATACAGTTTGAGATGAGATTTCTATACTTTGCTCCGTGGGACCCTTAATTGAAAGCTTTGCCAAAGTCGAGTTGAGGGACGGTCAAGTCTGTCAATGCTCTCGTCAGACAGATTTCTGAGAAGGCCGCGATGCCCGAAGGCAGTCCTGCCTTCAGTTCACAGTTTCGTTAACAACCAGTTCTGGTTTGGTGATACTTCCGTTGCCGACAGCAAGTCTAAATTGGCGAATTGTTGTCGTGGCTTCTTCCAAACACTATTGGTTTCATCCGCCTTCCCGGTGTCAGGTGCTTGTTGCCGTAGAACTTGAACCAAAGCAACACAGGAGAGCTAAAGCATAATCTATCCGAGCAGCCCGGGAAGGTTCGCTGCTGCTTTGCGCAGCCCGGCCTGCAGAGTCACTAGGCATCCTTGCATCACGGTCGTTGATTCCTGCAAACCCCTTCATGCAGAATGAAACCCTTGAAGCATGACCGCTGTGAAAAGCAAGCAACATTGCGGACCTCGGTGATCAAGCTTCGTGGCACGGTCAGCTCTTGCGTAGTGACGGCAAAAGAGTCCTATGCATGCAGCATGCAAAGTGTGCCGGTGTGACAGCTGAAGTGAAACGTAACGAACCATGTAATTCCACTGCGGTCTTGTAGTGACACTTGCATCAGGCAAGGCGGTCCTTGATCCCTGCGAAACCAAACCTGGTCCCAGGATTTCAGATTTGCTACATGCTACTCGTGAAAACTACAGGTGCGTCGCATGTTAAATCACGAAAGCTTGCTCTAAACGGCAGCTCTGCACGACATTGATATGTCAGGCAACCTGTGTGCAGGGACATGGCAAGCGGCTGCCAGCGCATCAACGGCCTCTCGGCAGTGCACTGCTCCAAGCATCGCATGCATGGAGACAGTGGACTCAGGTCAAAATATGCACGAGAATGGTTTAGCACTTGCTGCGAAACAGGCATCGCCTTCGACTTCTGACTTCTGTTGATACTTCTCCAGGTGCCTCCAGCGTGTCCAAGCCACGCTTCTTGAGGCGGAATCGGAGGAACTGTTTCTCGTCCTCTTCCTCCTCGCCTTTCAGGGCTGCGGCAAGACGACTCGAAAATACATCTGTGCGACACGGTATGGGCGAGTTCTCATTCTCGCAAGTGTCTAAGCGAGGCACCAGACTCGGAGTCCGGAAGAGGAAGCTCTTTGACGACGAAATCTTCCGGAAAGCCTTAAGGCCGCACAAGGCGGCTGCCAGCGACAAAGCACAACTCAACACATGGAACTGTTTCGAAAAGGAAGCCAAAGCGCATTTCAAGGCTCCGCCGATGGGCTTCAGCTCCCAGTTCACAAAGGCAGAAATGCCACAGTCGGCCTGAGGACAAGTCCGCTATAGCCGCAGTAACGCAGATGCGATGCATGCCCACGCCAAAGCCTGCCAAAGCTGCCTAAAGATGCATGTTCAGTGGTGCTTAGGCAGTGCTCCAGCATCTGCATGCTCAACAAAGAAGTCGCTACCAGCTTGAGACGTGAAGGCCACGAAATCTAACTAGTGGGTCTAGGACAGCCAGCGTCGATATGCGAGATTGCTTGAGGCGAACAACTCTGCTGGTCTCTGTTGCGCCTTGGCTCTGCGCGCAGGTTGCAGGATTCAGTTTTACTGATCACGTGCCTTTGTGCATCTGAGGCAGGGAGTTAGCTCGCTTGGTCTGTGCATCCTCTGGGTCACTCACTTCAGCACAAGAAATGCACACTGTGCCGTCACCCCTCCTAGATTTGCCGACAACCACTTCGGCAAGCTTCCACAAGAGCTAGCTGCTAGCTGGTGTAAACGGAATAGACTGACCTCATCAGCAATTCCACGGATGCTGCCGCAGTCCATGCACGACAGCTGGCTGCCGTGAGGGCAAGACAATCTACGGCTCACAGGCTGCACCTAAATGACTTATGATAAAACACATCCTTATGCTTCGTTTTAACGCACACAGGGTGGAAGAAGAGCGACCTGGCAGGATAATCGCCAATTGATGTCGACTGCCATGCTACTGCATTGCCTGCTCACATGGCCCCCAATGTTCAGCGGCAAAACATCGCAAACGCCTGCGAGGCCCTGCCCCCAGTTCCTCATGAGGTATATGCGGACGAAAGACATGTTACGCTCGTCGCGAGCATTGAGGCTGCACAAAATTGGCATGCTACCAGGCATGGTTCTTCAGCGACGCTGACCAGCAATCGGCGCCGTTTCATCGCAGCATTTTCCAAGCCCCTCGTCGGCTCAACCGGCTCTGCTGCAGCGCTTCTCAATGAAGCTGCAATAAGCTCCGTATCGCAAAAGAGCTACAGTAGGGCTGTTCATCTGCTCAGACTTTCCGCCAATGGAAGACTTCATCCAGGTCCTGCTTGGCACGTGCACGCGTTCTGAATGTTTGCGACTCCCGTGAAACTCACTACAACTCCTGACCGTCAGGGAAACTTCGGCGGCACCAACAAGGAAGCAGATGGCTATTCATGTGGATGGGTACTCACGGTGCACTGTCTCGTAATGTCTTCCTTGCTAGTCAGCTAGTCAATACGCAGCGACAAGGCTGAGGCCTGAGTTTCGCAGCGTCATGAGTGCGCAAACACGAGCCGGTGCCTGTCCTCCTCGGAGCTGCTCTCTGTTCCGAGCGCACCAGGGTCAGACGCAGGTACCGGAACGATCCTGGTGATGGCTTGAACCATGCTGCACATTGCAAGCCGGGGCTGACAATGTGACTTAGGCAGCAGCTGCGACGGGTTGAGGGGGAAGAGGCTCCGAAAGTAACCTGAGCTGCGTAGAGTCTGCCCGTGAATCTCGTTTCGTAGGGTTGGTGCATGTCAATGTTCCGACATGCAGCAGTCGTGCTCAGAGCTAGAACTCGAAGGCTTGCCACACGACCAGAATTAGAAACTTAAGCTCTAGAGCTGCATGCAAGCAGCTCTCTTGACAGGCACGCAGATCGACAGTTTGCGGCACCTGCAGGCATGGCAGCCCCATGCACCCAGTGCAGATGCTCCTTTCTTCACATGATACAATTGGTGGGTGTATTTGGCAACTTCGTTCTTAGCCATCCGGATGCCCTTACTGCACGAGTGCGTCGTGGCTAGAGTCGACCACCTAAAGCCCCTGAGATCGAGCGCCCCCGGCAAGGACCAGCAGCGCTGAAGCCATCGGCGGCGGTGTTCGCCTCTCAGATTCATGTTCAACTGCAGATGTCAATGTGCTGATTCCCTGGGAGCCATCTGCGCCTTCACGCCACAGGCCACAAGAGCCCCTCAAGAAAAGAGAGGCGTACACAGCATCAAAACGCGCCGCGCATGGCAGCAGCATAACCTGGAAGAGCAGGAGACTTTCCGATGTTCAAAGCAGGCGACCTGTGAAGCACTCTGAGGGGGAACCGGACGAGACCACAAACCGGGATAGGCTCGTGTCTGCATGTTGCATGCCTGGCACAATCCGCAAAAGCTTTGCAGCGAATCCTATAATGAGGCGTTACGGATCACAGAGCATTGATACCACAAATCAAAAGCCGCAGCGTAAAGAGCAGACGACTGAAGCTCCTCGACTGCAGTCCATGTGCGGAGTCAGTCATGCTGGTTGGGCAGTGCCATCAAACTGCTGAGCACACCCAAGCTGCCCGCAGCCGAGTCACGTCTGCCTCTGTAAGACGGTCACCACACCTGAACGCTTCTCAGGCTAGGATGGGCCAGGTATCTGTGAAACAACTGGTTCAGCGCACATCTCCGTCTTGCACCATCTTAAAATTGTCACCCACGACTATGCTAATCTGTGCTCCTTTCTCGTGTGGCTTGTTGCAGGTTTCCAGCCGAGCACTACTCTCTGCCGAAGGCACAGAAAGCGGCTCCCAGCCAACTGCTCCTCAACACGCTGAAGGCCTGCAGTCATGCTGCTAGCACCCGCTCCATATCCAGAAACATGGAGCTGACCAGGCAATGACTGATTCCTGGCGCTGCAAACATGCCCAAGCTCTGCTAACCACGGCATCTGTGCAAAGGACATATTCTGCGCACAGCCGAGTGGCCTTCTGCGACATCCCTTGCAGCACGCGCAAAGGCTTCCTCTGAAAACGGCAGTCAAGCAGGCCAAGCTCCAGTTGATTCATCGTATCAGTCCGCTCCCCCAATTCTCATTCTCTCAGAAGCAAGGGCTAGAATGTCAGGTCCTGGGTGGTGGCAAAGCCTGCCCGGTAAACTGCGTTGGACAGGAGCTCGTAGGTCCAGCGAGTCGTGGCCTGTAAGGGCCGTAATTCTCCGCGAGACAGGCATCAAACCACCAGATCATCAAAATACATTCGTGCTCCTCTGCGCGCTTGAGATGTGACTATCGCATAGGTTGGGCACCTCAATCTGACCAATCAGCTCCTGCGGCACAAGGTCGACAGCTCGCCCCTGGCTGCGTTCTTCGTCTATTGCCTCGGTGGAGAAGGCCCGGTTTCCTTGGTTTTGTTCGGCTGCCCAGCTTGAAGATGCTTGAGGCACAGACGCTGGCGGTCCCAATGAGCCGAGCAATCCTTACAGTAGCGAACAAGTACGAGCAGCATGACATAGCTACCAATCAGGAAAGTCTGCTCCCGGCAAAGGGCCCATGGACTGGCCCACATTTTTTCATGCAGAGCGCTGGACGCTGTCGTTGGACACGGCTCGCCGGCTGCGTGTGTCCACCTTTCCCAGGTCTGCTTGTAGTACGTGAGACTGGGCTGAGTAAACTCTGGAGCCCAGGAGGAATTCGACCATCCACGATGCAGCCCGGCGACCAGCAATGGAGCGGTGCAGCGACCAACATAACCAGCACCGTCGCGGCCTGCAGGAAGATGACTTCACCATAGTTGCAACAGACATATCTGGCAAACAGTCCATAACACGAGTTGACCACAATCCCTAGGCCCTATGCAGTAATACTGAGCAAGAAGAGTCAGGACAGAAACAAGGTGGACAAAGCTGTCTCACCCGGATTAGCACCAAATACTTGATTCAGCAACTGTAGAGAAGAAGATCTCGCTGGACTCTTCTGATAACCACTCCAGTCCTAAGAAGCACCCTTGCCTGCTGCTCGGTCATACACCTCACGAAGGTCTGCGGCTCCAAAGACAGGGTCCACGGCTCCTAGCGCTGGGCGTCTTTGAATTGAGACCAGAACAGACGCCACAGCTAATCGACGTGCCTTGCTGAGGATCAAAGGCCCAGCCACCTCGTGAAGCACGCTCGGCGTTGTCCACGAGCCTGCACGCTGGGCGGGAGGTCGATGCCAGCAAACATATGCAGATTGTCAGGATAGGTGCAGAAGAGGGACTTCACATCTGCAATGCAGCGTGGCGGCAGGCGGCGAAGGGTTAAAGCCAGCCTTGATTTGAGAAAAGACCTCAACGACCATGTTAAGATTAACAAGATAGTTTCCTTGTTTAGCGAGAAACTCCTTACAAGCGAGTCTTGCTGAATAATTCGTCCTTCGAAGCATTTCGAGCAACCCTGAAATGCTTACAACGGTCTCGAGATGCTTTACAAACACCACTCTCGGCCATGAGTGCAACACTCCGATACAAGTATCAAACACTTACAAGCATTATGCGAACTCCGCACGCCACACCGCTTGCCACCGGCGCATTCTCCGAACAGAGAACGAGAAAGCCGGGAGCTCCTCACCAAGGGACTTGGCCCGGTGGCACCACGGGCAAGTATTGCCGAGGTAAAGCGCATAGCCTGCAGAGCTGCCGGCAAGCAATCATGTATGGCTTGCCGCGAGGCATCTTGCAACGTGCCTTCGGAGCGCAGGGGCGCCTTATCCTGCAGGAAGCAGGCAGTTTTACGTTCGAGTTATAACTTCGATGGCACATCCAAGTTGCTCTGCGGGTGGCTCTTCCAGTGCTACACTGGTGTCCTTTGAGGCAACCAGCTCACTCCGTGGCCGCATGTAGTCCCCTGGACGTCCACACGTGCAGTATGGGTAGCTGCTTGCAGCAGGAAAGCACAGTCTTACGGTGCGATGTGGACTGCTGCTTCGTGGGCACTTTTCTTTCGAGGATGTCGTTAGTCTTGCTTGTCAGCATGTCCACATACTCCACTGATTGCCCACATGGATGGAAGCGAAGTGCTCACATCTTGTGCCGCGCACCTTCGGGGGATTGTGGAGCGAGCTCTCGCACCATCAGTCTCCATGCCTCCAACTTCGTCTGTTCAATGCGAAAGCTCGTACCCACTCTTGTGTTGGGCGTTCCAGAACATTGACATGTGAGCTTGCAAGCAGTTGCCGCCTCACGGCTGCCCCATCGCGCAGCCTAGCCAGTGAGGGATAAACTTATTGGAAGCAGGATCAATCATCCCCGCATGCGGCACTTCCTTTCCGAATCAAAACAGGAGAACCTGGAAAACAACATAAACCTCTAGGCGAAAGTTAACAGTAGCCAAGTCTGCAACACTTCTGCAAGGAGTTTTTGCACATGGTCCACATCTCAAGAGCGCCTTGACAAGTGATTTCTGGCCTCCCAGGAACGAGGATGCAACCTGCACTTGAGCCAGAGGCAATGTCACATGGAATTGCGGCCGCAAGCACTCCACGGGCTGTTGACAACTTTCATGCACCGTCGCGGCCCCTGCCTCGAGGATCCTGAACCCTCGATCTGGCCCCTGAGCAGCGAAGCAGCGAGAACCCGGCGCAGCCTTTGCGGAACGCATCTGCTCCGGCCTCTGCCCTTCGTGCCGTGCGGCACCGGCAGGGAGCTGCAAGCGCGAGGAGCCCGACGGCTGCCTTGGGTAGCCGAAAGCCCAGCGGGCCAAGCCCAGGATGCAACATGAACTACCTCACCGGTCACTGGCTGGGGTCCGGGGCCAGCTCCGGCGCCACACGAGCACTGAAACCCGATCCTGACTTGAAACTTGGCACGTCCGCCCAACATCGCCCAACGTTCCCTCGCTCCTGCTGCTCCATGGGAACTTGGCCGCGTCGGCCGGGCAGGACCTGCGAATCGGAGCTCAAGTCAGACGAACAAGATGTGAGCACTCGTGAAACATCGCGAGACGTGCCTGGTGGAAGTTGGACCCCGGGCAAAGCAACGAAGCCCGCGGCAGCCATTGCTGTGTACTTCGCTTCAAAGAGATTGCAACGGTTTGAGATGCTAGGGTGTCACAGCTCAGGCTAAAGCGGAGGACGTTCCGTCGGTCGGTGGAGGCCTCTGATCACAACCACACCATGCTCATCCAAGCGTTCCGTCAGGCGTCTCACAGTAGAAGGACTTAAACGTTCACTCACAACTTCCTCTGGCTGGATCACCGCACTCAACAGCTCTACTGCCAAGCCTACCAAAGGGTGCTCCTTCTTCGAATCTTTGCTGCTAAAGCCCATCTCTTCTTGCACTGCTTTTCCCACCAACAACTCACTGACTTTTTGACGGNCACTCAACAGCTCTACTGCCAAGCCTACCAAAGGGTGCTCCTTCTTCGAATCTTTGCTGCTAAAGCCCATCTCTTCTTGCACTGCTTTTCCCACCAACAACTCACTGACTTTTTGACGGAAAAACAGCTGCCCCAACTCCGCTATCTCGCGAGCAGCCAGCTCGGAAATCTCAGTCGTCAACAAGCTGCCAGGCCACCGCGTCTCTTCGGGTTTTCGCCATGGATCACATCCGACTCCTTTGGAAATCAGCTGCTGTACAAGGACAGCGTTCAGCACAATAGAAATACAGCCCACCGCGAACCAGAGCATTGCATGTCAATGTGCTCGGGGTGTGAAATGAAACGGGTTGCGTGCAAAGGACATAACCGCGTGTTTGCTGGCACACTGCTTTGATGCAACAACCACATGCCAAGTGCTTGAAGTTATGCGGCTATGCACTCGCGGATCTTGAAGCATTTACACACGCATCAGCCTTCTTGTTCTCTAGCTAAGCTTCGATCAAACCCATCTGGCANCAACAACCACATGCCAAGTGCTTGAAGTTATGCGGCTATGCACTCGCGGATCTTGAAGCATTTACACACGCATCAGCCTTCTTGTTCTCTAGCTAAGCTTCGATCAAACCCATCTGGCACACTTCATTCCAATATGATACGATGGAATCGGACAGATTTCGAAAGACGAAGCGAAAGCTACCAAGATCATGGGCGTAGTAGTAACAGTGAAATGGATCACATGTATTCACATGCAATCGCGTCATGCAAGCAAGCTGCAAAGCAAAATTTCCGTAAAAACACGCAGTTGCCACCAATGCCTCCAACCAGCATCACTGAGGCAGCGAAAACCACATGCTTTTTGTTCCCGCGCCAAGTTCCGATGAGAGAGGGCCAGCATGTATGTGTCTCGGGGGTGTCGGCCAGCCACGTTCAACGGAGGCTGTTCATGCCAACGTTGGGCCACTAAGCGAAAGAAGGTGCTGCTAGGAGAAATATCGTAAATGCCCTACATGTCGCAATCAGAGATGGTCGTTTGACCATTAAGTATGACACTCAGCGACATGTCAAATATCAGCAGAAAAGCAATCCCAAAGCAAGTAGAGCCATGGCTGGAGCT
>BGNK01006804.1:0-23258 GCA_003297005.1 Symbiodinium sp. clade A Y106 | reverse complement strand
ATATTATGGGTTTAGGTTGATTGTTATGATTTTGATTGTGGTATAGGGGGTTGTTTTGATTTGGGTTGAACTTGATGGTGGGGTTTGCTATGAACTGGGGGATGACAGCTTCTTGCTCCTGGCCCCTGGCGCCTGCCAAAGCGTTCGGGCGTTCATCTTCTTCCGACCCCAGTCGCGGGGCCGCAGGGCATGGCAATGGGAGCCCTCAAACCTGCGCAGAGAAGAGCGCGGAGCGTCGAGCGGCGTCGAGCGTCCCGGGCGGCGCATGCTTCAGGCTTCATGCGGCTTCATGCTCGTCGCTCTTTCGCTCTTTCGCTCTTCGCCGCCGCTCGCGCCTCCCGGGGGCCTTGCGCCGGCCCATGCGGCCCTTGCCCTGCTTCTTCTGAGTGCGAAACTTCCGGTTGGCCCCGGGCCTGAAGATCCGCTGCAGGGAAGAGCGGAAGCAGAGCAGAAGCAGAAGAGGCGAAGAGGAAGAGCGGCGCACCATTCCCACTTGTAGAGCTGCATCGTGTCCTGATACCCGGCCTGAAGGCGAGCGCTTCGCCGGGCCAAACGGCCCAAACTTCTTGAGACTCTTTTCTCTCTTTTCTCTCCCACAGCAAGTCAGGTCGAAGCTATTCAGCACATGACACAGCCGGGGTCTCTAAACTGCCTGGGGGCTACACCAGCTTCCTGCGGTGGTACCAGTAGGCCTCTGCGACAGCAACAAAAAGAGCAGGAGCAGGAGAGAAGTGGGTGCGTGCGCCTTGAAGATCAGGTCCTTTCGAATCGGCAGGCCGAAGATGCCTCAGACTTGCGTCGGCCGCCGAGATCGGGCTCTGCGAAACTTTCTTTGCTTCCCGCTGTTCGGCACCACCACGGAGCCTCACAGGCTGAAAATCGAGTTTAAGAAGGCGTCCTTTCAGCGCGTGAAAAGGCTGGGCCTAGCTCGGTCTTCTCCGTATCGAGGACTTCGAACTTCTGCACCGGGAGCTCCAGACTTGCACCGAAGCCCACCTGAGCACCGGGCAGGCACTGCAGCACGCTCTCCGGTCGGCGCTTCAGCGACGCTTCGGTTCCGGCCGCCGGGTAGGCCCACCAGTTTCGCACCACCGTCGCGACATTTGCGGTCTCCCCTCGAAACGAAGCGCTACGGAGCGCTCCTAGATCGATAGGGAGAGATATACAGCATGACAGCATCTCTTCCCTGGCCTGGCCGCCTCACGGTCCCTTCAAACAGGGTGGTGAGGGATGCAGAAACTTCGCCTGCTCTGGGCGAAATCGTCTAAAAGGCCCCCCCTTTACAGTAAGCCCCATAAAGTTAAATGGTGCTGGGCTTACGGACGTCGGCTATTGGGTTTCCAACTTTTGCGCTACTGTAAAGGCACTCCCCCTCCGGCCCTTCCGTTCTGGCCTCTTTGTGCGCCTGGCCTGGAGTCGCTGGAGAAGCGCCGGCCGAGCTCGCACCGGCCCAGCGGCTGCGCTTTCCGTCGGCTCGCTCGAAGCGCCCCAAGGACCAGGTGCCTCCCGTCTTGCAGTCGTGCACCACGCCGCTCTCAATGCAATGCTGCACTGGCTGGAGCGCTGGACGTTGTCTGTGCTTTTGTCCGGGGATTTTGGGGCCCGGCCGCAGCTGTTTCAGGCACTCTAAGCAATAGCCAAGCAAAGATCCAGTGCACCTGCACGGTCCTCGCATTGTTCGCGAGCTCAGCCGTTCTCCCCGTGTTGAGGATGCTGTAAACTTATGGGCCACCTTCCCTCAAACAGGCAGCAGAACCATGCCCTCCGGTGCAAACGGCCATCACACTGTGCAACAGGATGTCGGAAGCAAGTTCCCAACCTCGGGGCAAAAATCCTGCAGTCCGCTCCGAACGGAACTGTCGCACAGCTCTCTCTCTTTTTGCCCTCTTGCCATGCCCGGCCTCATGCCATGCTGGGGGAACTCCTGAACTTGGGCCTGAAGCTGCGGAGCTGCCGTGCAGATCGTCACTGATGTCACAATGTGTCCGCTACACCGTGCAGCCGTGCAGAGAGATGTGGCAACACATAACACATGTCACAACGTGTCTTTCCCTTTGCAAGGACTCCCTCTGGGAGATGCGGCGTCTCATAGTCACGAAAAAACTCACGCCCTGGTAAAGGCTCTTTTCAAGAGCTGGCCGGGGCAGTGTCACCCGACGTGCCAGCACGGCACGGGCACGTGCCACGTGCCACGCCGATAAGGTGCTCAAACAGCATCGGACCCTTTCGCCTCGCGAAGGCCATTCAAAGCTTCAAGGCACAGGCTATGTGCCACAACCATATTGGCCCATATAGATGTCAACGTAAAGATCGGGTTATTCTGGGGTTCTAGTTCATTTTTAAGTATAGGCAGCCCACCGCCGCCGGCAGTAGCCGGGTCGCAGCGCCACTCGAATTGAGGGAAGCTCAGAGCTCAGAGTCTCTTCGTCTTCGTCTCTGATTTTTTCCGCGGTATCCTTGCTTCTTGCGTGCTCGGGCTCTCCCCGTAAATGTGCAGGTGAAACCATCAAAGCCAGCTTCGATGTTCTCCAGCGTATGACTCTCCTTCCGGGTTTGCTCTCAGAAGTGCAGAAGCGGCAGCGCTGGCTTGCTGGGCGGCCGGCACTTCTGGACGAGGCGAAAACCTTCTGGAAACTTGGCGTGTAGCCGCTCGATGGTGTTCGTATAGTCCAGCTGACGGCATTTTGAAATGCTAGCTCTGTTAGCTCTGAGGCAGAGTGCGGACACGGCGGACACTCTGACACTGCTCACACTGAGATCTGCTCGCTGCTCGCCTCGGGTGGGAACCAGGACTGAAGGTCCTGGGCCCCGTGCTCCGAGGCGTTCAGAGCCTTTCGAAGGCACTCTTCATCTGAAGGTCTGAAGCTTTCAGAAAGCCACTGACGCTGCACTTTGTCACCTGGAAGACCTCGAACCAGCCCTTGTCCCGCAGGGGCCAGACCTCTCAGAAGCTTCGGCTGATTGCTGTGCAGAGCTCTGCTGTGCTTTTGTGCTTTCGATCCCACNCCCCCCCCCCCCGCCGGGTTCAAGGGAAAGGAGTAGCCCTCGGCGATGCGCTCCAGCAGGAAGGCTCGGAGGCTGGACTCGTCCTTGTAATCCCAAGGCCTCCCAGCAGGTAGAAGCGGAAGCGCCGGAGAAGCGCTTTTTCAGGGAGTTCTCTAAGGGCGCCCCGCTTGCCGTGCATCTCGTTGAAGCCGTGCCAGACTACCAGGAACTCGTCGTCCAGCTCCTCGCAGAGTGGAGAGACACAGAATCAGAATCTCCAAGAGAGTCAGAGTCCGGGTTGGCCAGGCCCGGCCAGGCCCGGCCTGGGGGAAGTAGAAGTTGCCTCGGCTCGCAACGCGCTCTCAGCGCTCCGCTCTCCGCTCCACAGCGAGCGCGCCCGCGCTCGGGTCCCGGCTACACTCGGCACCGTGGCGGACAGCACCACAAGGGGCAGTCTCTGCCACGACGTCAGCTATGAGCTGGTACCTGCGAGCCGCGCATGCCATGCTGCGCAGGCATGTGGATGCGGTGCGCGGCAGCCACGGCAAGGGACGAGGTGGGATCCCCGAAGCCGAACTTGGGCAGCTCCGGGTGGACCCCATCCTCCGGGCAGATCTCGGACCGAACTCTCAAGGAACCCCATGAACCCCGCAGTCTGCTCAGCGGCCTCCTTCTCGTTCTCCTTTTTCAAAACCTGACGCTGCAAGCGCTGAAGTCTCTTCTTCTCTGCGGAAGTCTGTGCCTCCAGCCACCGCGAAGTCCAGGGGTTGTGGTCCAGGGACCCCAGGATTTCTTGCGTCCGTTGCAGAAGCCACGTGATGAGCTTGGCCTGCAAAAGGACGGAGGGCCAGGGCCAGGGCCGGGCAGGCCACATGGCGGTTCGGGCTCTCCTGATCCGCTGGCAGTTGGCTGTAGCGCATGCCTCGCGGAAGGAAGGTATGAAAGGGCATGAAGGAGGATATGAAGGAGGACGAAGCACATGTGACGGCATCAGGAGACAAGAGAGCCCCTCTAGTAGATTTGGAGCAAGGAGTCCTCGACTGCCAACCGTGAAGGTGTCGAAGTCAGAAACCACCGGCTTCACGTGGGCCTCTGCGTACCTCGCACGGTTCGGCAGATTGTCGACCTATCGGCATCGCTTCAGGATCGGCTCGCATCCCAGGCTTGTCGCAAGCAGCGCATAGGCGTTCACGAAGGACTAAATCGAAGGGGAGCACGACCACAACTCCTACGCCTGCTTCGCCTCCTCCTCCTCCTCCAGCTACGACTACTACTGCCACCACTGCTACCACTACCACTGCCCTTGGTGATGAAATTCGCAAGGGAAGCGAAGGACAAGACACCATGTTTTAGGTGAGTCGTGGACTGGTGTACATTTAATGAATAAAATTGGGTCTTGGTCTTCTGCTGCTTGACCTTTTGCCACCAGTTCCAGCCCCGGTGGTGAAGGTCAAACGAAAGAAGAACATAGAAACAACAACGAACCAGGGGAACCCAGACTGGTGATGCTTGTTTACAAGGTATTTTCAAGGCACGCAAGGCATGAACAAAACACAAAAAGTTTAAGTCGTTTGCCGTTTATGTTTAACAATCTGTAATCTCCTAGCCTGTCAATGGGCAAATTTAGATGAAGCGCGCATGCCTTTGCCGTCAAATTAGTTTGGACCCGTGGCTGTATCTACTGTAAGGGATTGGTAGTTGTTGATTCCACTACTAACACGCAAAACAGTAAGATTACTGAACATATACAAGGCCTGGTAACGCATCCAAGGGCTGCAGAAAGCCTGCATACGTCTCAAAAAGAAATCTGTGCGAAATATCTGAGAAAACGATCTAGCAAACATACACAATAAATACAATATGCGTGGTAATGATATACTGCTACTGCTACTGCTACTCCAACCCCCCCCCCCACTTAGCAACTACGTTGGCCAAGCCAACGTTCTGGAAGCTTGAACTTGCAAATTCGACATGTAGATATCTGAAGCAACAAAAAGTTGTAGGACATTACGAGGGTTGTGTAAATGCCAGGTAAAATGCGCGTGCACGCAAGCATGTTCAGATATGGAACCCCTTGGCACAGTGAGGCCCGAAGGATCTTTGTCTTCACTGCTATGCAGAAAGAGTGGTGGTGTTTTGAACAACGTGAAAGGAAATGAACAACGGAATGTATGCATAAGCAGGTCCGTCACAAGCGCAAGATGAGACGCAAATGTGTCCCTGCCAAGAAGTTTCGACAGACACGCTGAAAGCGCCTCACAGATACACTTGTGGCAGCTAGGTTTTTGACCCGTATCCGCGAACACATTAGGAAAGGGCTCTTGTTGCTTAAACGAACTGCTGAAATTCCTCTTTATCGGCACCAACACCTGCGGCGGAAGGTTGTGCATGAATGTGGCCGGTGGTGTGGCGCCATAAGATCTGTGGATTAAACATGCAACTGGCGTGGTCGGAACCTTCAGAAGTGAGAGACTCCTCGGGAGGATCTGTTTTTTCTCCGCTCCGGGGGCGCGAATCTTATCCCGGCAATGTATCCGGTGGTTGACTCGCACACCGTGGGTGGCGTCATGGATGATCCGTTTCTTATCCTTCTCCTCGTCCTCGACTATCACGGCTAAGGAAGCAATAGCCCTGTTCTCTCCGAACTTGGCCTTGAACTCGCCCACGGTCATCTTATCCATGAGCCCCTAGACCACGTCCTCGTCGAACTTAGCCCGGGCGAACTCCTTGTGCTTGCCCACAGAGACGTAGTTTGGAACCCAGGCTAGCGCCGGCTCCCCAGGAGCGTTGTCAGCCAACAGGAGGTCTGCTCTTCAAAAAATGAGGAGTGCGTGGTAAGCCGCCAATAACCCCAGAGGTAGCCCCTGCTCGGCTCCCCGAAGGAAGTCTCTGTCCGGGTCTCCAGCCGCTCTGGTATCGCCACGTCAGAAGTGAAGTTTGGAGATCTTGACGTGCGCAATTCTCGTGCCAAGATCAACTCCGACCATGGATTTCCGAGCTCGGAGATCAGCTTTCCCTTGACCCAAGCTCAAGCTCCGTGACGAGAGCCAGTTGAGACAATTTTGGAAGGGTCCGCTGACCAGTAGTGCACTTTTTCACCAAGACGGAAAATCACTCTGACATGGTGAGTCGTGCTGCAAGATCTTTTCGGAAATCATCGGATTGACGGGCCTCCATGGTAGGCCTTATTCGCCAGTTCACGAACAGCACGAGCTGTGACTTCCTGATTTGCGGTTGCCCGGTGCTGCATTCTCAGGTGTGAGAACATCACGAGGTCTCCTGCCAAATGCCAAATTCAAGCGGCATAGCGCCTCCATACGTCACAAAAGAGTTTCTTGCCAGACAGGCCTGACGAACAAGATTGCCACACTTCATGACAGTGCCGTTGAAAGGTTCGTAGCCCTATGGTCTTGAGCATTCGTGTAAGCTGATGTTTCAGCAATCGCAGAGCAGCTTCTGCTCTGTTTGGTCAAGGAGTACCTGGTCCTGTGGCGACAGGCTTGATATTGTTCCTATTAAAACAAGCCTCCAGTTGTGCAGTCATAAACGCTTGATCTGCCACGGCTACCTTCGGAATAATCTGATACTTCTCGAAGTAATCTGTCATGAGTGACATGGTCGTGGTAAGATTTGTTGCTCCATCACAAAGAATCAGGAACATGAGTTCTTCGGCCTTGCCGCCTCGAGATATTCGAAGACTTCCGAACGAAGTCCGGATAATTTTGCCTTAAAAGGAGCCGTGTTGCGCTTGGCAGATAGAGCACTTCCTGACCAGTTGGTCATCAAACTCGTAGATCTCCTTAGGACTCTGCAAGGCTGCAATCCTTCGCTTAAACTGCTCAGGATTCATATGGTTATGGTTCTGCTTCAGGTGAAGCTTGTAAAGTTCCACCGGATCTTTGAGCTTCTCATGGATTCTTCGTGCTAAACGAAGAGAAGGGACTCTGCAGTGGCAGGCTCTTCCTCAAATCTTAATCGATCTCCGGATGATGAAGCTGGTTCAGGAGCCGAGTGTTCACTTGACCCAAGTGGTCCGACACCAGCGCCCTTGTCAGCTCCAGGAGCAGCCGCACCTGCCTTCACTGGTATTTGGGGCGTGTAGAACGGTGTACGTTTCTTCAGCATCCGTAAACCTCCTGTAGAAGGCTTGGAGCCACCTGTTGATGGCGCAGAAGTTCCGTCGGTGGAAGGTTCATGTCCGGCGCATTTTTCACAGCCGGGCTTGAAGGTGTGTTTTCTGTGTCGGACAGCACAGGCCGGACACCTTTCAGGTGCGACTGGCGAGTCCTCCTTTGTGCTACTTGCTGCGAAAACACCTTGGCCCTTCTTGCTCTGTCAGGCTGAGGTGGCAAGATCTGCCGTAGTCATTCTTGGATTCCGCATTTGTTCTGTTGAGAACAGAATGAGATTCAAGTTTGACACGGTATCCTTCTGCGGGGTCTGGTCTGTGCCTCTTCCTTTTGACCTTTTTGTTCTTCTCATCTTCTTTATCCGTGTCGTGCCTTTTGAGGCATAGGAGTAATAATAAGTCTATGACTGTTGTTCGTCATATGCCAATAGTTCCAACCGGAATCAGCGTACCACCTGGGGAAGCGTTCGCTTGATCCTCTGTGGGGGATGCGGCCTCGGCCGAATATCCTTTGTCTCCTATGTCCTTTCCTTCTCCACCTATATTTCGTTTTCCCTTTCCTTTACGGGAGTCGCTGCGATCGGTTGGATCTTTTTATTTGTCTGGCGGGCTCTCGCCTTTGGGCGATAGGACCGAACATGGCTTCTTGGTCTGCACTTGCCAGCTTTTGCTCTTCCCGGACATCCGGGACGCATATTTGGGCGTCTGCCACGCCTCAATATCCTGGCAACAAAGGCTTCGTTGTCATCCATCATCCAGAATACGGTCTCATCCTCGAGAGCCAGGAGCCCTTGTTCAAAGGTGTCTTCGTTTTGGAGCCAGAGTCCGCCAGCTCCATCGTATTCTCCCTGGTCCAGGATGAGGAAGTTGCGCCGCGCCGACGGCGGTGATCTCTTCGTCCCCTGCGGTCCTTCTTGTAAGAGGTAGGCCGAATATCGGGATCCTGCAGACCAGCTCTTGTTGTCGCAAATTGGTCGAAAATGGTCCGCAAGGTACTATGGTCTCAACTCGGAAACCCTGATTGGTCGGTCAGCGAGGAGACCAATCTTTCTCGCTGTTGCTCATTCAGGTCAGACTGCACAACGAACAGGAGAGACAGGAGGTTATCATTCAGCGGGAACGATCTGCGGTGGTTGTCTTCTCCTTCTTAGTTCCACAGAACGAACGCCTTCGATGCGTGTGCTTCCTGATCACGTAATGACGTGAGTGCGGCAAGGAACTCTGGATTTTGATCTTCCGGGTTTACCTCCGGGAGAAGGTCCATCCATGAGTTCCTGACTCGTTTCAGGACTATCTCGAACTTAGCAATCCAAGTCACGAAGTCTTGGTTGCCTTTCCACGCCTTGAGCAAACCGAGAAACTCCAGAGGAAGACATGTTGTTTGTCTCTTTTGACGAAGAACGGACGCATCTTCTTCTTGAAACATTCTACTCCAGTTTTGGAGGCAAGCCTTTTTCGATCCAGTGCTTCTTTTTACATGGTCGCTAACGTTGTAATGTCGCACCAGTCATCGATGAGCTGTTTTTGGCGTGATCCCAAGATGGCTGAGCATTTTGCCAGTCGATGCCATTGGCTGTGCGGCCCAAGACGTTGGCATTTGAGAGGGTTCGTCCTCAGAGTCCGGAGGAATTGCTGCTGCCGACATCTCCACTGCTGTGGGAGGATGACAAAATGCAACCTCGGCCCGCCTGTAGAAACGCTTGGCCGAAGTCAACCGCAAGGACGGTACTAGGCGAGGGGCCGGCCCAACACGGGCTCCGCTGCCAGGAAACGGCCCCTGAAACGGAACCCCCTTTCAAAGGAAGGATCTGCGTACAGTGAGCCCCCCCACCCCCATCCACCCCCCCCAAAAAGCAAGTCCAACAGTCGATTTCGAGGCTTCAGAAGATGATCCTACGTGACGAAAGTATTGTAAATACCGAGCAACATGGATGTTGTCCTAAATGGTTCACAGCAAATTAATGTAGTTAGTAGAGGGGTGCCTGCGACTACTACTGCCACCACCACAACGACGACGACTACTACTACTTCCACTTCGACGACGACTACTACTACTAACTACCACCTCCCCCACCACCACCACCACCACTCCCACCACCACTACAAATACTACAAATACTACCACCACTACGACCACTACGACGACGACTACTATTACTACTACTACTACTACTACTACTACTACTACTACTCCTGCTGCTGCTGCCGCTCCGCTACCGCTACCGCTATACTACCGCTATACCGCTACTACTACTACTACTGCTACTACTGCTACTACTGCTACTACTGCTACTACTACCACCTGCCTATTCGTGCAGGTTTCTGACTGAAGGAAGGGCGCGCTGCTGTTCTGGGATGACCAGCGCCACCTTCCTTGCCACGTGTTTTTTCCAGGGTGGGCAGAGCAACGAGAGCTGGGAGGCCGAGTCTGGCAGCACAGCAAAACTGGAGTCTTGAGAGGTCTCACGCGATGAGCAAACCACGGGGATTCATCGGGTCGCTCTCGTCGTACTGGTACAGGACCACCTGTAAACAGGCTAAAGCCAGACGTCTGGAGTTCTGGTTTTTGGTGACCTCGACTCCGGGCCCACCTGGGGCTCGGATTTCCCGCGGATGGCGTGCAAATTCATGTCCATGAAAGCTGGCTCGGAACGCCTCCCGGTCTCCCAACCTCGGGAAAACCCAGGCCGCCGAGGCCCCCGAGACCGAGAGCACTCCAAGGAAGGGAACAGATGGGCAGATGGCTAACAGCGGCTAACAGGCTCTGGCCCCCCCTGCCCTGAACTTCTCGGCATCTCTCGGCTCTCGGCTCCCGAAAGCTGGGCGCCAAGCCCATGACCGGCGTGAGGTCCGATCGCACAATGTACATTTCGCCTGGGGACTTAATGCACGGTTGCTAGGTTGCTACGCTCAGCAGCTCAGCACATTCTCCTCGACTCATTGTCTGTTTTTACCGAACCGTTGCTGTGTGCTTTTTCCACACTTCTATTCAGGCCTACCTCTGTGCTAGCATGCAGCCGCCCTTGCCATCCAATCATCAGCAAGCTTTCTTTTCCGGAGCACGATATGGGAGAATGCATCGTGCGTGACGCTTCCAACACTGCGATATGTATATATTTTTCGGGAGATCTTTTGCATCTCGGAAATTTGTTCTTGTCATTGGCAACATTGACATTGAGCGCCTTGTATAATTGGCTTATCTTGCCGTGAAAGTGGTGGCGTGGGTGGGTTCGTGCAGCCCCGAGCTGACCATGCTCAGCAAAAACTGTTAGCTCGCGGTAGAAATATCGCTGACCACAGGACGTCTCTTAAGTGGCGTCTCTGGCGTCAAACCCTCTGCTGAAGGCATCGCTCCTTAAACACAATTTAAGTGCTATGGCAAAACTCTGCAGGGTTGAATTTACAGCGTTGGGCAATTCTGTTGGTCCTGCTGCGCGGCACAGCTGTGCGCTGCAACGTGACCGCGTTCTTCTTATGCCAAAACAACGCAGCAGCTGCTTGGAGAAAGCACACGCTTCTTGGTGCAATTCACTTCGCCGGAAGTCTATCCCGTCATGGTAGTCTGCCAACTTCAGAGACTCAAACATGGTACTACAGCTGCGGAAAGGCCTGTGCAAGAATGATGGAAGAGTGTAGTAAGTTGGTTCTGATCAGTTTGGGAGTTTGTGCGTAGGCATGCATACATGGAGTAAAACCATAAAACACGGTCTCTCGCAAACGACATCCTGCAGGCAGACTTCAGACTTCCTCAGGCACGGCGGCTTGAACTTGCAGATCTGTACAAGTCGGAGTATTACCGGAGGAGGTGGGGTAGTAGATACGCACGTACGATCATGCATGAGCATGCGCGCATGCATGCCACCACTCCAGTGAGGCTCTGGCGGATCAGCGGTTCTGGCAGGTCCAGGCCCCAACTCTCGGGCCTGTGGAGGAAAATAGTGAGCAGCGGCGAGGGCTTCAGCTGAGGGCCCCGTGCTGGAAGTCGTCGACGAGACGAATCGACCGGTCCTCTTCGAAAGCGGCGAAGCGAAATTCAGATTCGCGAGAAAGCGCCAAGGCGCGCCCCCGCGCGTGTCACCTACCGCGAGCTCCGCGTCCAACCCCCCTTTCAGTGTCCGCGCCGAATCGGCCTCGATGTCCAAGCTCGTGTCCTCCAAGGCCGCCTCGAGACAACGGGCTTTGAGGTTCGGCTTCGGTCAGCTCCGCAGCTCCGCGGCTCCGCCTGGAGGAGCTTCTGCGCCTCCTGCCTCGAGGCCTGCAGCGAAAGCCCCAAAACCCGGCCCCCACCTGAGCCGAGCCCTGAACGCTCCGCTCCGCTCGCTGCCTTGGTCTTGTAGTAGACGGTCACCCGCGACTCGCGCGGAGACCTCAGGGAGCCGGCAGATTCTCTTCGCACGGCACGGCCGGGCTGGCACTGGACTGCTTGGGCCCCGTCTGCTCGATGATGGACCGGTGGTCGTTGTCCGAGATCTGGATGAAGGGCACGAAGCCAGAGAGCACCTGCAGAGACTTAGACGCTGAGAAGTGCGGCTGAGGGCGGCCCGGGGCGGCCCGGCGGGGCGGCCCGGCGGGGCCCGGGCTCCCTTCTTCGCGGACTTGCCCTTCACGTTCAAGCCCTTGCCCACCTCGGGCGCCGAGTCGGAGTCGGATGTGCAGGGTCCAGGGATGTCTAGGGTGCACACCGCCACCCCAGACAGCATCTTGGCAATGGCGTCCTTACTGGTAGGCCGGTACACGGCAAACCTGCAGCGTGTTCTTCAAGCACAGGAGCGTTGAAATTGTGGGACTCGAGCACGACTCGGCTCTGATAGAGCCGAGCTGGGCGGAAGGCCAGGTGCTCTCGCCGTGAGCCTTGGCATCTGGCCTGGGCACTGCAGATGGAAGTTCTGACGTTCCGCCTGCGACGTTAGAGTAGAGGCTCCGGGCGCCAACTGATGCAGCTTCAGACTGCCGCGGGGTCCCCGAGCGTCTCCGGCCATGTAGAAGTCTGCAATGAGCTTCCTGTGCTTTGAAAACAACACGCATCGACCCGCCCCCGCCCTGGCCCGGGGCCGCCGGGGCCGCAGCCTCGGATCCGTGAGGTACTGCTGTTGTTGCAGGTCCGTCATTGGCCCGAAAAGCCTGCCGGGCAGAGGAAACGGAGGCAAGGATTGTCGGGCCGTGGCCGTACGCCGTGCCTTTCGAACTGCTTCCGGGTCAGGGCCAGCACCTCGCCACGTAGCAAGGTGAGCCATGTGAGCCAACTGATGCACTAACTCTTAGCCGCTGCGCCGCTGCGCCTCGACGCTGGTGACCGCGGACACGAAGGCCGCCCGCGGGGCGTTCTTCAGCAGCGCGAGCCTTAGCGCGCGCAGTTCTGTTTTGGCCCTGGGGCCGCCGCCGCCGTCGGGCCGTGGCCCAGCCGGGAGCCCGGCTCTCCGAAGAGATCTCCCGCCTTGTAGCGTTTGTATTCCTGCTCGTCGTTGCCTTTCAGAGAGCTTCGGCTTCGGGGGAGGCCTCGCCGGAGCAAAGCCAGGGCCTGTTCGGACCCATACCCGTGCCTGAGGCGAAGGTCTCATCTCAGTCTCTCAGGTCTCCTTTCTTCACTCCCCCGAGGCCGTGGCCACGCCCGACAGCATGATGAAGAACTCCTTGCCCTCCTCGTGCTGCCGGATGATGTCCTCGAGACTCGATATCTCCGTGGGACTTGGGCGGGGCCGGGCTGTGCTCTGTTTGTTGCATTTGGTCTCTGGTCCTCCTTGGGCTGGTAGGTCCGCTTCTGCAACGTGTCGGCGATGCGAGCGATGCCCTCCGGCGGCATCGTCTCGAGCCTGAATCGCCCCATATCCTTCTGAACTCTTGACTCGAGAAGAGTCACCGAAAGCTAGGGCAACCAAAAGGAACCAAAGTCGATAGAACTCGGGCAACGTGGATGCAAGTAGGTATATTGCCATGAAGCTTCAAACCTGCAATATGATAGCACAATTCTGCATTACAGTGGCCCATACACCCTTGTCGTATGAGTCGTATCGTAGTACCTTGACCGTCCCGACACAAGCGATAACTCGGGCATCTACGAGCAGCTTCGAGCTGTCCTGGTGGCAGCTTAGACGCACTCGGCCACGTAAAAACAAAGGCTGTTTAGCTGCTTGTCCTAAATGGACAGCACATGTCATGAGGTCTACCGACCTTGCTACGCTGCAACCCCTCAAGGTGGAAGTTGCGAAATGTGATTACCGATCCGGAGACTGCCGTAGCATAGCTGTTTCGTATTTTTTGCAGGGGAACCCTGTTACCAAGGGATAGCAATATCACAATGCCATGCCAGTCAAAGGCTTCAAAAAAGCAGGGGGCAGTGGCTCCACTCAGCACTCCACTGCCAACAGTGTTTGTGTGCGTCGGTTGAATCTCAGAACAGGGGAACATTGCGGGAGGGACGGACACAGAAGGGGTGTTCAAGAATTCCGAGGCCCTGCCTAAATACGTTGTCCCTTTGGCGTTACAGCATGCGAGACACTGACCCGTTCCGTGTGAGGCTCAGCAGTGAATTCTTTCTTGCACTTGGGCCTTGGGCTCTCCAAAATCCTGGGAGAGCGGCACTTTGGTTTCCATCAGCAGGCTCTTGTACTTCTCCCGCGCGTAGAACCTTTCTGCTCAGCAATTCCGATCTCCTTTCGTTCCTTTCTCGTTTTTTTTTTTCTCTCTCTCTCTCTCTCTCTGTGCGGATTGTAATCAAGGCTCCAGCTGGAAGCGCGTGCCAAGGTCCACATAATCTTTGCCTCAAAAGAAAGCATCGCAAAGGGATGGCGTCTGCAGCGATCGCAGATTCTGCCGAGTGGCGGCAGAGCTTGGCCATCACACACCTCTCAGCTCAGAGACTCGGTCTCTCGATCCGCGCTCCGACTTCGCCCTTGGGCGTCGGCTCGCCCTGGGCCTTCATGAAGTAGGGCCTCGCAGTGGCAGTGCCTAGAAGAAGACCTCTCTGTCTCTCAATCCGCAACAAGCCCTCTCTCTCTGGCGCCTTGGGTAGCTATACAGCACAGAAGCCTGCAGAGCTGTCAGAAAGCCCACGAAGAAACCACCACCCAAACCGCCGCTTAAACCCTCCTCATCGATGAGCGAGCCCGGGGGTTTGATGGTGCAAAGCCTCAGAAAGAGAGCTTCCGATGCGAGTCGATGCGAGCTGCGACTTCAGCCGCAGCGGCTTCCCTGGAGGCCTCGGAGCTGATGCACAAAAGTGGGCCCCTGAGGTCCTGGCTGGCTGCCCTTGTAGCAAGAGATCGTTCCCATCAGCACCACGAAGAGACCATCACCTCCAAAGCTCTTTAAAACTCGCACGGACGGCCGTCTTGTGGCCTTAAGTGGCTTGTCTAAGCGCCTGCTTCGCCCTCTTGGCACAGCGGCTCGCCAGCATAGCGCAGATGGATCTCCATCGCCTTAGTTCTTGGCCATCCTGCCTGCAGACTCGTGGGGGACCATGCCCCTGGGCAGACCGCAGATACTCTCTTAGAGTGCTGCGCGGACGAACTTGGTGATCTCCACGTCCGTGAACTGCGAGAAAAGATGTCGGCTCTCGCTGAAGTGTTCAGGAGTTTGGCGCATCCGCTGCGCATTGGCATCCGCTGCCTGCTGGAAGATTGGACAGGCCGACAGGGCCACCTTTGCGGGCAAGGCAGCGCAGCACCACGGGCTTGACTGTATGAATCTGGGTATATATAAATGAATAAACATGTTTCTATTATTATGTGTGTGTATATACATATATATATATGTATAGAAGACATATGTAAGCTTCTGAAGCGACTTTCGCCAAGCAGCAAAAAGTTGGTTCTCCCAGGCCACGTGCTTGTTCCAGTAAGGCTCCTTGTAGTAGCCTGCAGCCGAGAGCCGAGAGCCGCAAAGAGAGCTGCAAAAGAGAGCCCGAGCAGCCGCAGACGATTGTCCGCTCGCGCCTGTGCTCTGCATCTGCTCTGCAAAGACGGCGCCTTCCGCAGAATGCGAGCGACGACTGTGGGAGGATTCTTCGTCGCGACGCTATCGCACGCTCTACAGGCTCACTCATACAGTCTTACACCGCTTTGGAGGCTCCAGCTTGGCCTCGCCGGGGACGCTGGATTTGCTTTGGCTCCTCGGTCTCCGACTCCACATCACTGTCACCACCTCAGAATGCAGCTCTGACATTCCAGGAGACGTGCAGTCACGCATATAAGTCGCCACTGCCACTTTGGCTTACTTCACAAGCGGAAACTGTGATATATTGAGACAGCTGCAATAAGAATACGAACCGCAGCAGCAGGAGCAAGGAGCAATCGTCTTAGAAATAAATGTAGTGGGTAGTAAGCATCAGCTTTATTACGTGTTAGTCGGTAGCAGGTGTTCTAGGCAATAAGTGGCGCTAGCGATGGCGGTTTTTTCGGTACCGCGCTCGTGCCGGGGTTGGGGCTGTGTCATGCGAGGCTGGGACCATGGGAACCGTGAGAACGCAGGAGGTTGGGAATTTCAGGGTGTCCGTGAGTTTTGGGACTTGTTGCACCAGTCTTCACCCCCTCCGTCTTACCAGCATGAAACCTCCCTCGTGCATGTCGATCTTGCACCATGCTGCGGCCGTGGCATTGCTGGCAGAGCGGAATCCGGGCACCATCGGCGAGTCAAGCGTGAAGATGCTGAGATGCCAAGCAATCTTGCGGCTTAACTATCAGAACTATCAATTGAACCACGACGGTCGAGACACAGAACAGGAAGGCCGCACAGCGACAGCCCGTGGTGGCCACTGCGACTTTTTCTGGAAGGCCTCTCATGGTGTTCGACGTGTTCGTGCCGGAGATGGACTCAGGTTCTGTTTCTGTCATACACCTTCCTGCAACCATCTGCGCAGTCCGAATGCAACAAGAGCTGGCTGAGGCGGTGCAGGGCTCACAAGGCAAGGTTTTGGGGTCGTTTCTAAGCATTCCAGAATCAGGGAAGACGCGGCTGAGCAGAGGAGGCTCGCCATCAACATCGGCGGTATTGGCGATTGGAAAGGACATCAAGCTGGTAGCAACGGACCTTGCTGCAGCAACCGACAACAACCCGGACCGTCGGAAGTGGTACTGGTAGGAACTGGAGTAGAAGTTGTAAGAGCAGCTTCAATCTTAGAAAACCGAACCATACCAAAGCGAAACGCGGGCCTCCCTGTTCAAGACCATCGGTGTGGCTTTGGGCTCCTGGGGCTCCGGGCTGCTCGAGCGCGGGGGCCAGACGTGGACCTGTTTGCCCGAGTTCGCCGTAGCAACCTGCCGCTTGCGGAAGCGGGGAAGCGGCAGAGCAGAGAGCAGAGAGCGGAGAGCGGAGAACCCGCCGCTCGCTCCGTCGCTCTGGCCCCGGCCTCGTTCACGAAGTCCTCCTTCCCGTGGAGCCTCAGAGCCGAGGCCGCTTTTATCCGCTTTTTCCAGCTATAGAAGCTTCTCTCTTCAAAGGCCCCCCCCCCCCACTATACTAGTAGGCTCAATTTAAGTCTTTAAGCTGTTGCGGCTTAGCGAGAACAAGCCTAAGTGAACGATGCCATTGTCTCTTCGACGTTCCCACAAAAGGATGGTGTTGTAGAGCAGCCTAAGCTCAAAGTCTCCCACACACAGGCCGAACACCCAGAATAATTTCAAAGATTCTGCAGAATCTTGGCAAACGTCTGCGGGGCTGAACGTGCTCGTGAACGGAGGGTTGCACGGTACACACCCCACAGTCTCAGAGTGCCCCGCCTCCATACAGTTTGGTAAAACGAGCAGGCTGCGCATACGGCATAGCGTGCGCAGCATAATCGAGGCTTTCTCCCGATCGCAGCTGGCGCACAACTTGCGTCGCGCCCCTTTCCTGGCCTTGGGCCCCGGCGGGCCCTCGATGTTTTGGTCGCCGTGGCATTCTTGAAGGTTGTCGAGCTTGGTGAATTTGTCTCGGGGCTGTCGAACCTCGCATTGGCGACACAAGCTGGCCCTCTATCCCAAATTCCCCATGCCCGGTCGGTCGCGGGCCACCACTGGGCAATTGCAGTTGCCCATGGCGCCAAGAGATGCTACGAGAACCAGAGGCAAGTGCGAGGCACGGCAGAGGCAAGTGCGACGCACGATAAAGCAGGACACGCAAAGTTGCAGTGCAAGCGCAGGCCCTGTCAAAGTGACCGTTTTGCAACCGTCGCCCTCTCGCCCTCGCAAAGTGGGGAGGACCTCGCTGAATTCTCCAGATCACATCGGCCCTTCGGAGCCCTTCGGGGGCCAGGCAATGGCGGCAGAAGGCGACGGAGTGCCTCGACGATTCTCGAAGCCCCCTGCAGTCTGCAGCGACAGCAGATGCACACAAGCAACCACAACCACAAACACAGCAACATACACATACACATACGCCTACGCCTACGCCTATGCCTATAGGCCTACGCGTACGCCACATAAACACATATACATTTGCTTTTGCTTTGCTTGCTCAGAGGTAGTTCGCGGCCTGAGTACGTGCATCTGTTCCAGTGCCTGAAAGGCACAGACAGCTGATGCCTCATATACTGGATCCTAAAAAGGCCTGGTCCCATGCATTGCGGAGTTCGGCAGGCATCAGCGAAAGATACGACGACCGCACGTCTGGATGCAGCTTCCCAGCTGGCATCCAGTCTTAGGACAACATCAGGGGTCCCGTTCGAAAGGAAGTTCATGAGAAACGGCCCTTGGATCATGAGAAAAAGCCCTTCGAAAATCTGAAGTTTGGGATTCAATTCCGATGTCTTTGCAGGGTTCGTTTTGGTTCGTGTCTTGCTTCGACTAACCTGGCTAGCCAGGTCTCGGTGGCTTGAACTGAGACCGCTGAATGAAATAAGAGAAAAGCTAAACATCCCTGGCTAGCCAGACTGAACTAACTGGAACAACTACAGCAACACACTCGAGTCGAAAAAGCACAAAGGGATGAAAACCTGGCTAGCCAGGCTCAAGGGATGAACAGCCCGGAAGCTAACTAGGCACATGCATGAAACAGTAACACNGGATTTTTTTGGCGCACGCACGTTGCTGAAGTCCTGCCAAAATGGCAGGCAGCTGCGGCGACTTTGTCTGCCTTCTTTCTCTAGGCGGGCGTGACTTCTCAGGTGGTAAGTGTTTTGACGCTTAGGGTTTAGGGTGTCTTTAGGGTTTAGGGTTTAGGTTGCCACCTGAGAGGTCACGCCCGGCTTTCTCTACATTGACATACTATACAGTGGGCAGGTGCAGGGCCAGTCACAGAAGCTCCAGCAGTTTCTCCTTGGTCAAAGCAACCAGCCGAGCCTTCTCCTGCGTACCATATGNATACTATACAGTGGGCAGGTGCAGGGCCAGTCACAGAAGCTCCAGCAGTTTCTCCTTGGTCAAAGCAACCAGCCGAGCCTTCTCCTGCGTACCATATGCACAGAAAGCACAGTCGTGGCAGAGATTTTTCCAGCCTCCGTTTCTGTGCTCAATGTGCTCAACTACGACACGAGCACCAAGACCGGCCATTGCTTTGCTAATAAGCATAGCAACAGCAACTGAGCGATGGCGGCCCTGCTTGCAATAGAAAGACCAGAGCAGCTCCTTCGGCGTGCCCTTCAGCCTCTTTGCACANCCAAGACCGGCCATTGCTTTGCTAATAAGCATAGCAACAGCAACTGAGCGATGGCGGCCCTGCTTGCAATAGAAAGACCAGAGCAGCTCCTTCGGCGTGCCCTTCAGCCTCTTTGCACAGCGCTCCACCAACTCTCCAAACCTAGGATGGCCTTGAGCTGTCGCCAACGTAGTATCATGGCGACCGCAATGTCCAAACAAGGATCGNTCCTTCGGCGTGCCCTTCAGCCTCTTTGCACAGCGCTCCACCAACTCTCCAAACCTAGGATGGCCTTGAGCTGTCGCCAACGTAGTATCATGGCGACCGCAATGTCCAAACAAGGATCGATCTTTGGGTGGCTCCCTCAGCACTCTGCAGTCCAGCTCCAGATCGTATGCCGATCGTCCTGTTGGCCTGCCGGACTGCTCAAGGCCCCACACTTGAATGGTGATCTCGAAGTTGGACAANTCTTTGGGTGGCTCCCTCAGCACTCTGCAGTCCAGCTCCAGATCGTATGCCGATCGTCCTGTTGGCCTGCCGGACTGCTCAAGGCCCCACACTTGAATGGTGATCTCGAAGTTGGACAACGGCTTCCGCAACCGTCGGCTCGGTGCTGGGCCCGCGTGTTGGCCTGTCTTATTATTATTACTATGATTATTATTATTATTACTATTATGATTATTATTGTTATTATTGAACTAACAAAAGGAAAAGCTCCTGATAACAACAAAATGGAACTAAATTAACGAAAACCGGCCGATCGGCCTGGAAGTAGTAGGTATTAAAGGTGGTGATGCTGTGCTGTGGCGTCCATGCGACGGGCAGGGGGTGGACCTATACAGGGCTCAACTGGGTACACATTTAATTCAATATTTTGGGCTAGCTATCTGGCCTTCAGGCTCCCTGGGGCGACGCCTATCAACAGTAACCGGCGCAGTCACTGCCGGCATCTTGGGTCCTTACTCTTCCGAAGTTACACANTTAATTCAATATTTTGGGCTAGCTATCTGGCCTTCAGGCTCCCTGGGGCGACGCCTATCAACAGTAACCGGCGCAGTCACTGCCGGCATCTTGGGTCCTTACTCTTCCGAAGTTACACAATATAAAAACGTATATGGGTATTTAAGTTTTGATGCAACATGACGAGGGGTTTCAATTTAATATATAGGCTTAACAACCTGGCTGCCGGCTAGCCGACGAGCAACCANGGGGTTTCAATTTAATATATAGGCTTAACAACCTGGCTGCCGGCTAGCCGACGAGCAACCAGCTGAGGACGAACCGCTAGAGCTCGGCGCAGGACATGCCTTTACAGGACATGGCTTTGTCTGTATCGGCATAGGTGGAGGGAAGCCCACATCAGCTGGCGGCGGTGGTGGAGGGAACGGCGGCGGTGGCGGAGGTGCACCTGACAGATCTATTGACAAACTGCCACTGCACTAAGAAGCCAAGAAACTCAGTGTAATTACATCACAACCACAGAGCTGTCGCTCTTGTTTTTAACACTACTAATTAATTTGGTAATATTGCCTGGCGGTGGTCCAGGAATAACACCCAGCGGAGGCGGCAGCGGCACCGACTTGAGCGCCGGCGGAGCTAGCGGAGCTGGCAAAAGAGGTGCTCGAAGTGGGTGAAGGCCTGCGAGAATGTTGAGCGCTTGGCTCCGTGCTGCCATCACCTGCTCCGGTGCTCCTGTAATCGTGAGGATCCTCGGGCCACGTGGCGCCGAAGACTGGACTTGAAACGTGGGACAGGCTACTTCTATGCCCCTGGCATCCTCTGCAGTGAACGTGTGCATCTCCACGGTGACGTTCTCTTTCAGAGTAGTCGCCATGGCACTGCACAAGAAAAGAATGCAGTAGAATGCACTAACACGAGACTAGACTTGACAATTTGTATCTTTACACTTGCACCTGGCCAGCCAGGATCGATCCTCAACATTCACAAGCTTGTAATTTGTTGTCTTTTCCTGCATGGGTGCAGACTTTGTGTCTGGCCAGCCAGAGCACCGGAAAGGAAAGTTCAGAAAAACCGCAACTGCAGAATTGCAACCCTGTGTTCATGATGCAACTAAGTTCTCCCACACTACAGAACAAGAGCAGAGCAGGTTGGCGTTCGGNGTGTTCATGATGCAACTAAGTTCTCCCACACTACAGAACAAGAGCAGAGCAGGTTGGCGTTCGGTTTACACACAGCCCAGGTCACATCGCTGGCAAACTAGGTTCAAAAGTTGATCGACAACACACCGGCCCCACACGAGTTACAGGATTAGTGCGATGGCCTCGATCATTGCTATCATACACACACAGCTACTTCACTGCAACTAATAATGTAGGAGGCCGATCGGTCCTCCTGACGAGTACAGTGCAACCATCAAACACCCAAGGGCCAGCAAAACCATTTGACTGACTACAAGAAAGTCCATCTCATTGGGTAGTACACCCGTCTGCAGGCTCTGCCGAAAGCGGCCATCCTGCCAGCAAAAGCAGTTGCTGCAATTCAAGAGAGTCTCCTAGATCTCAGTGGCAGTCACTCTTTACAGGCTTCAGGAGCTGCAGCAATGCAACGAAATCATTTGCGCACTACGGATAGTCGTCTTGCTTTTAGGACTGAAGTGACTGTGCTGCTCTGGCCGCCGGGTCAGCCATGCAGAAAAAGAAGTAAGTCACCTGGCATGCAACTCAGAAACCCTCAGCTCTAAGTCGTAAACCTAAACCTAAACGGCGAACCCAATTATACCCTGAACCCTAAACCTGCAAACCGTAGGAGGCTAGCCGTCAACACAGAGTCCAAAACCAAGCATGTGGTCAGTAGTAGTAANACCTAAACGGCGAACCCAATTATACCCTGAACCCTAAACCTGCAAACCGTAGGAGGCTAGCCGTCAACACAGAGTCCAAAACCAAGCATGTGGTCAGTAGTAGTAAAAGCAGTAGCAGTAGCAGTAATGGCATACCAGGGAGCAACTCCACCGCTTAATTAGTAGTATATAGTAGTAGCAAAAGTCGTGATGAGTAACAGTAGTAGTAGNACCTAAACGGCGAACCCAATTATACCCTGAACCCTAAACCTGCAAACCGTAGGAGGCTAGCCGTCAACACAGAGTCCAAAACCAAGCATGTGGTCAGTAGTAGTAAAAGCAGTAGCAGTCGCAGTAATGGCATACCAGGGAGCAACTCCACCGCTTAATTAGTAGTATATAGTAGTAGCAAAAGTCGTGATGAGTAACAGTAGTAGTAGTAGTAGCAGCAGGAGTGGTAGTAGTAGTAGNCATACCAGGGAGCAACTCCACCGCTTAATTAGTAGTATATAGTAGTAGCAAAAGTCGTGATGAGTAACAGTAGTAGTAGTAGTAGCAGCAGGAGTGGTAGTAGTAGTAGTAGTAGTAGTAGTAGTAGTCGTGGTGGTGGTGGTGGTGGCAGTAGTAGTAGCAGTAGTAGTAGTAGTAGTAGTAGTA
The DNA here is from genome assembly GCA_003297005.1 of Symbiodinium sp. clade A Y106. Classification (NCBI taxonomy): domain Eukaryota; class Dinophyceae; order Suessiales; family Symbiodiniaceae; genus Symbiodinium; species Symbiodinium sp. clade A. The sequence continues at coordinate 1,140 of BGNK01006804.1, read as the reverse complement.
GTAGTAGTATTAGTAAAAGTAGTAAAAGTAGTAACAGTAGCAGTAGCAGTAGCAGTAGTAGTAGTAGTAGTAGTAGTAGTAGTAGTAGAGTAGTAGAGTAGTAGTAGTAGTAGTAGAAGTAGTGGTAGCAATAATAGTAGTAATTAATAACAGTAATAATAATAGTATGGTAGCAGCAATGGTAGTGGTAGCAGCAGTGNGTAGAAGTAGTGGTAGCAATAATAGTAGTAATTAATAACAGTAATAATAATAGTATGGTAGCAGCAATGGTAGTGGTAGCAGCAGTGCTAATAGTAGCGGAACATCTCCGGCTAGCCGGAGGCTAGCCTGTAAGACAGAAACCAAAACCAAGTAGGTGGTCCGTAGTAGTAGAAGAAGCAATAGCAGGAGTAGTCGTCGTAGCTGTAGTATTATAGTGGTAGGAGTATAATACCAGGGAGCAACTCACTNGTCCGTAGTAGTAGAAGAAGCAATAGCAGGAGTAGTCGTCGTAGCTGTAGTATTATAGTGGTAGGAGTATAATACCAGGGAGCAACTCACTGTAAAGCAGGGAGCAACTCCACCACTTAAATAGTAGTATACAGGAATAGGAAGAGTATCTAACAAACACCAGGTCGCCGGACTGTGCAATCAGGCAAGCAGGTGCACCGGTTGGTTTTGAAGCCGTTTTCTTGATAATGGCTGNTAAATAGTAGTATACAGGAATAGGAAGAGTATCTAACAAACACCAGGTCGCCGGACTGTGCAATCAGGCAAGCAGGTGCACCGGTTGGTTTTGAAGCCGTTTTCTTGATAATGGCTGGGCTGAGAAGCTGACCCACAAAGGCCCTTACCTTAGCACACAAGGACCAATTGCTGGAGGATGGGCAGTGGCAGCTGCTTCCATCCNTGAAGCCGTTTTCTTGATAATGGCTGGGCTGAGAAGCTGACCCACAAAGGCCCTTACCTTAGCACACAAGGACCAATTGCTGGAGGATGGGCAGTGGCAGCTGCTTCCATCCGTAGTAGTAGTAGTAGTAGCAGTAGTAGTAGTAGTAGTAGTAGTAGTAGTAGTAGTAGTACAGCGGTAATTGTAGTGGCAAAAAAGGAGTAGTGGCAGGAATATAGTTCTAGGGACCAACTCCACTCTAAGGCATGGAT
>BGNK01006803.1:5590-22432 GCA_003297005.1 Symbiodinium sp. clade A Y106 | reverse complement strand
GCGTCAGGGCGCGCTTAGTCACAACACCCCAAGGTGACGCCCGATCCGCGTTTAGTCGCATCACCCGCACTTAGTCACATCAGGAATGTCGAAACCCCATGTGGACGCCGCCCGGAGGTTGGTTTCAACACATGTAGCGACACGAGTGAACTGTCCGCGCGCCGCAGGTATTCGTGCCTTATTTTGCAGTCACATCATCTCGTTTCATCACATCANTATATATACACACATTATATATACACATGTACACATACATACATTCATATATGAATATATGATGGACCTTGTCGCGCCCCTTGTCGCGCCAGCCTTGTCGCAAAAACCCGCTTTTGTTAAATACTTTGTCGCGCGAGGGGCGCCCCGGCCCTGTTACATACCAGAAGGTTTTGACTCACTGCCATTTAGGGTACCCAAAAAGGGACCCTGATTTTGACAACCACCCACCTGTTACTGGTTCGTCGTTCTCTACATGTACGGATGCGTGTGTCTACCGATCTACCAGTACGTACGAGCACTCTACTCATTGGCTGCCACTGTGATATTTTCCCATTGACAGCTCTACAGTGGGTCAGACAGCCTTTCTGGCCTTTTGGGGCAGCTGGTACGAGATGCTCAATCCTCGCTTCTCGCAGTCGTCTGCTCCCCTCCACCGACTTTCTTTCGCCGAGCGGGTAGGGGCCGAATAACCTACAACCCTAAACCCTAAACCCCTAAACCCTAAACAGCCCAAAGACAAGAACTGAACTGCAGATCCCGAGCCATAATCCCGACCTGGAATCCTACTCTTTCCCGGCTCCTCATGTGAAGCACAATGCGGGTCAGAGTTTGGGGTGTGACGGCACTCTCTGAGATCTGAGCGAGGTGCGCCAACGGCTGTCATCCCAATATTTCAAAGTCCGATCTGAAGTCGGCTCTAAGAGGTGTAGTATGGTTTTCTGCAAACCCTAAAACCCTCGTAAGGCCCTAGTACCCTAGACAAACTCCCGAAACCCTAGAGCCTTAACCCGTGGCCGCAGGATATAGGGGCCGTGCAATTAGAATAACGGTTCAGGGTATACTAGACTGATCTAAGGACGGTTATGAGGGATGACATTGCCAATTATTCCGGGCCTTTTTCCGACCCTAGTTCTCTTAGAACCTAATATTGGCTGTAGGGGAAATTAATCAAGCTCCTATACACAGCTTAGGCCCCCTCTGAGGCCCTCGATGTTAACGCGGGTTTCGGTTGAGGGGCAGGAAAAGTCCTTCGATTTGGAAGCGCGACAGCTTTTCGCCACATTTTCCATGGACCTTGGCAACCTAACAACCAAGTATAGACATAATAATGTAAATTCCCTGAGCTCAGGCTCTCAGGCGTCGCTAGCGGTACAGTCGGTGCATGGCATTTCTGCATCAAATGCCTCAGTTTGCTGCCCAGAGAAGCAGCATCGACACCACTTTCCTGCAACATCCTTTTCCCAAAATGCTTTTGCCGAGAAGTAACCATGGTTAGCTGATTGGCCTACGCCCAAAGCCCTGAATCCAAATAGCCCAGCTTCAGACTGTGGACGGCGAAAGCTTCAAGGAAATCGTCCAGAAGGCATTGCCGCAAACAAGCGCTATCATGTTTCATGTGGCTGTGAGCGCATGCCCAAGCGAAAGCCAGTCTCTAACCTAATCGCCACACGTTCCCGGACTTTAGATGCCAGGGAACACCACGACAGCGCAAGTGCCAGTATGAGTGCACCAGGCCATCTGAGAGAAGTGGTTGCTAGTCTGTTTTTGTTTGTTTTGCGGTGGTTTTCCAAGGTTGTTTAGTGGAACTTTTTCGGTTTCTGGAGCTAAGGGAGGGTTCAGGGGTTGAGTATCCGGGTTCCGGGCTTAGGAAGGGAGAACATTATAGAGCGTAAGGTTCATGCTTTAGTACAGTAGGGGTGGAGGGAGGGACCAGTGGTCCAGATCAAGACCCTGGTATGCAAGGCTGGATTGCCTGCTGACATTCATATAGGTCGATACAAGAAGGTCGACGAAGGGACTTAAGAATTCACTTCAGTTCTGATGCCCCCACCACTGTCGCAACCTGGCAGATAGCATCTTGCTGGCTGAACTCTGAAAGCTTTCTTTCGGGGATACGCTCAGGAAAGCTTCGTGGGCAAGTTTCCAGTGTGCTGATGCTGGGACGAGTCAGGGTATTATCAACCCAACGCCCCATATTGCTAGCTTAATGCAAAGCACCAGAAAGTGCTGCTCTGTTTGGCGTGTTGTCCTGCTTGAACTTACAGAGGAGTTTTTCAGGTCTGAACTCGACTAACTCCACCAAACCCGAACACCCTGCTCTCAGGCAGCTTTGAGAGCCTCCTCTCCTGAACTGTGGAAGGGTCTCTGGCTGTGGATGGACGATGGGACTTGGGACTTCGGATTCTGGAGGCAAGCCGACCTTCGGTTCCCCGACGCCTGAAGCCGTAAACTCCATAAGCCGGACTTATATGGGAGCTTCCTAAAATTTTGGGATGCCTTATTTTGGGGTCCTTATAATAAGGATCCTTCTATTTAGCGTACTGTACTATATCAGGGTCCCCTATTTTCGGAAACTGACATATAGGCCTTCAGAAAGTCATCATCAACAACAATCAAACAAAGAAGGTCGCAAGCTTCACCAGCACCAACAGCACGATTGTAAGCATCGTAGGCTTCTCCAAACCTCTACAAGAGCAATTGCTCGAAGCCTATTTCAGAAGACACTCTCAAATCCTCACCTTATGCCTCGCAGGATTGGGATTCAGAGATAGGATCTGTTGCTGAACGTAACACTGTGCAACTTCAAGTCGAATCCACGAAATTACGGCCTTACGCTGTGCGGAGCCCAGTCTGCGCTGATGCCGCCTGTGGCACGGATGAAGGCGAAGCACTCTTCGGGTCTGTGAAGGCTGTATGGTTCAGGGCTATGGTTAATGGTTTATGGTTTGTGGTGCGCAGGCTTCAGGGTCTACAGTGTGTACCTGACGCGTACGTGGACTCATCGGCCGCTATGAGACCACTCTGAGCTCAGAACCCTCTTGAGGGTCGAGGGATTAGGGCTTGACGTTCAGGTAAGGTTGAAGGTTCAGGGTTGAAGTTCAAGGGTTATTGAAGTTCATGGGTTTATGTGTTCATACCTGTACGGCCTTACGTATACGGTCACTAAGAGAACCGGGTGATAAATGCAATTTCACTAGCTTCAGAAGGAAGGCATGCCTGGCATCGGAGGGGACTGGCAGAACACTACATGCTAGGTAGCGTCACACCGCTGTGAACGGAGCTGATGCAAGATGTACTAAGTCCGGCCAGATACTACTGTCGGAGGCCCATGTCCATCGTCACACCTCAGTGAGTTCTTCAAGAGTGGCCTTGCAGCAGTGACTGACACTGCAGGGATACTTAAGTCAATAACCGATGCCCCCTGAACGGCCCAGTTTCGAGCGGTAGCATGCTGAAGGCACTCGAATCTGACTCGAATCTGACTTTGACGCGTACCTAGACCTACTAACTTTTTTGTAGGTTCTTATTATAAACCCTAATATGGGATTTATAGGGACCCTACAAAAAAGTAGGTTCTGGTAGGTCAAGGTAGTGCTCTTTCATGAATAGCTACCGTGGCTTGAAGGACCATAAGGTTTAGGGCCGAAGCTTCCGCGGGATCCCGTAACCCAAAATGCCTTGAAGGATGCCGAGATATACGCCATCCAGCTCACCTGCAGCACGGCGCTGAATCCCGTGACCCTGAACCCTGCCACCGGACCCTCAACTAGCACCAGCAGCCCTTATCCTTATCCGAGACTATCCTCAAAGCCATAACCCTCCAACTTGTTCGAAGTTCTCATCCCTAAACCCTAAACCTTTTCCTTAACCAAAAAAGCCCCACATCCTGAACTCCAAATGCTAAACCCAATGGTCTGAACAACGACAGCATCCGGGTGATTTAGGAGCTTCAGGCAAGGGTTGAATTTCTAGAGCTCAGGAGCCTAGGGGCTAGAGTTCAGGGTTTCGGGCTTAGGATTTAGGATTTCGGGCTTAGGGTTCAGGATAAAGGGTTTAGTTTGCAGGATTTCGGATTTCGAGCTTAGGATTGGAGGTTTAGGGTTCAAGGTTTGGGGTCCCGGGTTCAGGATGTAAGCGGGGCATCTGGTCTATCGGCACGTATGCCTCATCAAGTCACATTGGTGACTTCAAGATTTCATGGAAAACGGCATTACCCTCCATGCTTTTATGGTACTTTACACTGCTGATGTTTGTTTTGGACAGCTCTTTTCGCTGCTTTATCACTGTTTGTCTCTGTACAGCGCCAAACGACTATAGTCTTCGATCTGATTATTCTTGCCTTTGGCTCGAGAAATACATCAGCAAAGAAGTTTTTCAGCGCAGTAACAAAAAGCTGCATTCTCTAGTTGGCCAGTGTACTAGTATTGTGTCACCGAAACAAACTATCAAGGAATGAATGCAGAAATCCAGTTCAACTTCGTCTGGAGCTGGGCTCACCCTGAACGCCAAACCCTGGACGCTAATATAGGGGCCTCAATCATTAGAATAGGGTTTTGGGGCCCATTATGCCACAATTATAATTGTTTTTACAGACCCCCCAACACAGTCTTGGTAATTGATTCGGCCCCTATAGTAAACCACCCGACCCTCGACGCTGAATCACAGGTTCTTGTCGCTCGTGCAATCGGATTCATCGGGTCGCCCTGGCGGCTGCTCATTCGCAGGAAGCTGAAAGCAAATCACTCCAACGAGAGAGCCAAGTCGAGACGGTCCAATGGAGAGGCAGCTGTGTAGGACCTCTAGGATGCGGCAAAAAATCACAGAAACGAAGCGGTGCATGCTACAAATATCACGGGAACCATCCGATGAAGATTGTATTCCGGTTGCAGCATCCAATTCCGGGCCAATGCCCCTGACACAGCTGCCTTGGAGGAAGCTGAAAGCAAGTCACGCCAAGGCACTGCGCAGTCGGCAAATGTACAATGGGAAGCCCTACACAACTGTTCCGTTTCGAGGATCAACAAAAACCCTAGGCGGCCTAGTTCTAGTGGACCCAATGGGAATTTGGGGATGGCGTTGCTAAGCACAGCACATCTTGGGGCGAGCTCGGTAGCATGCATGACGCATCAAGAGTCATGCGCTTGGAATCGGCGCGGGTTCGTGCCGTGGTATCCCTGAGCCGTCCTTGCCTCTGTGGTGGACTGAGCAACAGACGATGGCATGACAAGTATAGCTGCAGGAATGTTGAGGAAGGACCGGCTCACCCACACCACCTCCCCATCTGCGTCTGCGAAGGCGATGTTGTTGGAGCTCCTTGGGACCACGCGAAGGCTGTAGGGGAGTTGCTGCACGACTCGCATCACCTCGCTTTCCAAATCATGGGAAACGAGGATGTCGCAGGGCCGCAGAAGCAGGGTGGACAGATGACCGCGGATGGCGCGGAGGCACGAAGGTTCCATGAAGATTTTGGCGCCAGAGGGCTGCAACCAGTCAAATCCCTCGTCCTGGAGGGCCTGCCGATGCGGCTGCAAGACCGCAGACTGCTCTAGGTCTGTGTTCAGCTGGCGATGCGAGCGGCTCAACGTCAAATGCACGATCCGAGTAAATCCAGCAGGCTCCTGCGACTGCAAGTCGTTGCCATGCCAACCGGCACCAATGTTGTGCTCGATCCAAGATGCCGCCTGCTCCGCCACGATTGCAGCGCTCTCATCTTCCGAGATGTCGGCGGCAGGCTCGCCGTGATGCACGGACTGTATTACCTCCTGCATTGGATCGGGGGCGGCTGGGCGGATGGCCCGTGGGTCTAGCCGAACCTTAAAGCCAGGCGGCACGTGGCACTGACCCTGCCCATTACGTCCGAAGCAAAACCAGCTCGCCACTCGCCTTGACGGCGCAGGTGTGACCCTCTCCGGCAGGCACAGCCACCACCGGACCGAGGTCGGGAGGCACATTGCACTGACCATATCGGTGGCTTCCGAAGCAAACCAGCTTGCCACTCGCCTTTACGGCACAGGTGTGTGCTCCTCTAGCAGCCACGGCCAGCACCGGCCCGAGGTCGGGAGGCACGTCGCACTGACCATCGTAGTTGCATCCAAAGCAAACCAGCTTGCCACTCGCCTCTACGGCATAGGTGTGTCCAACTCCTGCAGCCACGGCCATCACCGGACCGTCGGGGAGCTTATCGCATTGACCAGCATCAATGTCTCCGAAGCAAACCAGCTCGCCATCCGCCTCTATGGCACAGGCGTGTTTGTGTCCTTCAGCCACAGCCACCACTTGTCCCAGGTCATCTACATCAATTTAATCCTCACCGAAGTAGTAAAGCTCTCCAGCCTCACTGATGGCATATGTTGAGCAGGCACAGGCGGCCACGACATTGGAGCGCAGTATGCGCCATCCCAGAAAGGGAAGAACGCGCTGGGCCAACAAGGCACAAGACCATGACGTCAGCAAATATCTACCTCCCTGACCCCGCTCGCGGCTTGAGATATGAAGGGCTGATCAGTGTGAAGCCTCAGAACTCCTCCTTCACCCTGCCCCATTTCCAAGCTCGGCTAGAAGTTTATGAGGGATCGGGGCCGTGCAGTACGGTCCAGGATTGAGGATTGAAACCTGGGTTTTTTCTCCAGGGATTGCAGACATTCGGAAACTAGACAGCTATCATTCTGCAGGCCTTCTGCGTGGGTATTCAAACCGATACTGGTAACAAAGGCCCCTCCTGTGAGGCGAAACTGAAACTATGCAAACACATGACACTCCCGTTCAAGCTTTCGTGGGTGACCCCAGCGTTTCCTTCCTTCCCCCCCTTACCCCCACGCCCACGCCTTGATCTCTAAACATAAGCCTCCCTGAACCCTGAACGGCCCTTTAAACGCTGAGATCCTTCCAACCCTGCTTCCAACTCGTCAACAACTCGACGCGGTTAAACTTGCTGCTTCTCACTATAGGGCACATCATCGTCAACCTTGCTGGCTCGAATAAGAGATGAAGGAACCTACGCAATTAGCAGCGTTGTATTCTTGCTGAGTACGGACCACACAGACCTGCCTGAACATTACAAAACCCTACCCGCAACGCCTGAAAGCGCCACACCGCAGCCAAGCCCTGATCCTTTACAGACCCTCATCATAATTCCCAAATCAACAACCTAAATCCATGAAACCCAAATCTAAAGTCCTGACACCCAAAAGTCACTCAACTCATCGCCCATTTTGAATCCGAGGCGTGTAAACTCAACTGAAAGTCCCCTGTGGCCCGAAGAAGCATGACCATGCCCCAGCCTGTTGTGTTGGTCACCTGGGCCACCGCTGAAGTACGACCAAGTATGTAGGCCATTTAGGGCGGCGTGGGATCTCGCTGTACTTGGCACTTCAGGATGTGGGTGTGGAGTATGAGGCTAAGAATCAACCATTAAACACCGTCGAATGGTAGTTGATCATGGAGTGAACCACTTCGTCAGTGATGAAAGCCTGGTTTCCAAACAAACCTTCCCCCAAGGGAAAACGCCGGGTAAGTGGCCAGGAGCACTTGCTGCAAACCACAGCGAACTGTGAAACCAGAAATCCTACAACCCTGCAAATCAAAAGACGCCGAACCGCAACACCATGCTTCCCAAGACCTTCTCTGAGTGCATGTCTCTGCTTTTCGCATTTTTGGGGGGAACAGAAGGCTGCCAGCGAGTCCGGGGTGCAGCCAGTCAGGGACCGAGGTGGACGAATCAAGGTGTAACCGAAGGTAGGCCCCACATCCCCACAAACTCCAACACGAATGCGCTGAACACCCGCCGCAACTGGGACCTACCATTACTATTGTTCATATTGTGACTATTATCATTTGTTGCCTTATTATTCGCTACTATTTATTATTACTACTATTACTACTATTATTCAAATTATCAGTATTACTAGTTGTTTCTTACTTCTGAAGAGGCTTGAGCCTCACTTCCTGAGCCCCCCAAACCCAAAACCCGAAGCTCGGGAGTACGGAAGCTAAAACACTATACTTACACCTAACAACCCCCAAGCCCAAACGTAGAACCCTGACACCGCAACCCTCAACCCAGCCCAGAAGCCCCAACCCCTAAACCTTCCACCAGAAACGCTATGTCCCGAACCCTTAGCCCTCAACTCAGGGCAAAAGTACACCCGATAAGCAGCACAGGCGGGGCTAAACTTCGAACCCCAAGGTCCAAGCGCCCTAAGTCTCAAACCCGGGAAGTCCCAAAACCCAGATGCCCGGTTTAAGACTTGGGCTCTTCCAAGACACCCTGAAGTGCTCTTTGATAAGTTACAGAGGCCCTGTGGTTGCTAGTGGAGGTACGAAGCGCACTATAATGCTTTCAAAAATAGTGGTTGGGAATGCTGGGCCTAGGCTTTAGGAAGGGAAGTTGGGCATAGATGGCCTATGATCGGTAATGGAACTACTAAGGGTTTTATATGATGCTTTAAAAGAGGTAGTTCAGCGCCCAGGTATGGTTTGGGGTTGCAGTGAAGGGGCAGTGGAGGAGGAAGTGGTGCTGAAGCTTGATGTGGTGGAGGTCGTGGTGGACCAGGTGGAGCTTGTCGAGCTTCCTTGCGGTGTAGGGTTTGGGGTTTAGGATTACCTATACGTGTTCCCCCAAGGATTTATTTCTGCAAGGGCTACTTCTGGGGGCTTAGGAACTGTAGGGTAGTTGGCTGATGGTTTAGGATTACCTTGTCACGCAGACTTCTGGGTTTATGGTGCTGACTGTTAGCCCCAACGATTCTCTTCATGGCCACCCAGAACCCGAAGACCAATGCGAAAACACCGAAGAGAAGACATCATCATCCAAGGACAGAGACGGCCTCAAACCCAGTCTTTCGGCAAGCCATGCATCTTTCGCTGTACTGAATTTATACCCAACGCCGGCAGCTGAAGCCGAGCCGAAGACGCCCGGATACCTGTACCTATCTGACCGTCCATCCAACCTAGATAGCTAGGTAGCTCGACAGATGGATAGATAGATGGATCGATAGAGAGCTAGTTGATCGATTGATAGGTTGGTAGGTTGACAGAATGATAGATACACAGACAGTAGACAGATAGATAGATAGATAGATAGATAGACAAACAGAAAGAAGGATAGATAGATAGCGATCTAGCCAGTTGGATAGATAGACAAAGCCTTTGACAAAGCTATATCGATATCGATATGGTTACAGACTTACAGATATAGATAATCTGGCTTCCACCCCTTATGCCGAGCTTCGTGTGCTGCTGCTGGTCAGCGTGGTAACCGTATACGTGCTCGTCGTAGTCGAAGAGGTCGTAGACGTGGTCGTGTTTGTCGCAGAAGTCGACCTAGTATTGAATGTGGCAGTTTCAGAAAATGGCAGAATCCCAATATAAAGGGTCCCCCAAAACCCTTTTGAAACCTTCTGAATGTAAGGCTGTGGTTAAGTCTCACGGGTCAGGGATTGACAATGCGCCTGTCGCTCTGTTGAGTTGGACGATAAGTTTCTTGGCTGGCATCCGTTGAAAAGTGTGCAAGAAGTATTTTTCCATGTAAACATGTAACATGTGCTATATATATATATATTTATATTATATTATATTATATTATACTATATTATATTATATTATATATATATACATGATATACATACATACATACATACATACATACACACATACCTAGTTACCTAGTTACCTAGTTTCCTACATACATATATACATATATATATATAATACATATGCATGTCGAGGTCTATTACACACATATCGCTTTGGGTCCAAGTGCCCACATCGTCGGGCAGTGCCTCTAACAATGTTGCTGGAGACACAATAGAGGTTTCCTTGAATCAGCCCACAACTTCGAACAGCCCACATTGGAAGTGGTGGGTTTCGTTCTGGACCGGACCTGGCAAAAGGCATTGCGAATAATGTCGGAGGTTTGTGGACGAACTTTGGCCTGAAGGCAAACTTGCGCAACCCCGAAGCCCGACACCCCATGAACCTGGGCCCTAAGCCCAGGATCAGGCCCGAAACCGCGGTAAAGATTGAGCCTTCAAAATGGGAGTTTCCGAAAATAGGGGACCCTAATATAGGACCCTAAATAGTAGGATCCTTATTATGAGGACCCCAAAATAAGGTACCCCTAATTATCGGAAACTCCCAAATGAACTTCTGTTCCCAGGTGCGTTTGCGTAGTAAGCGAGGAAGTGGAGCTAATCGAGGTTGTTATGGTCGACGATGACCTGCAGGACGTCAGTGGCTGGTATTGTGTTCAGGCCGACATGACCATAATGAGTGTGTCATAAGGCTACCAGCACTGTAAGGGCCTTATACATCCAGTCTAAAAATTTTGCTCAACTGGTACTGAGTGGGGGCAGTATCCAAACCATGATGTGTAACAAGATGCTGAGGAGCATGGACTGTACTATGACGCCCAGTGCCTCATCGAAAATAGTCCATCTTGGTAATCATTCGTTGCTTTCGCTAATAGGCTTCTGTGATCTCAGGATGTAATAGGGAGGCCTTAATACTATTTTGGGAGTTCCTTATTACATAATATACCCCAAAACGCTATTCTATTAGGCTTTCGGGGCTCGGAGGCCGGGGCATGTGAGGCCCGGTCGGCACTCCTCGCGAGGAGCGGCCCGAGCCAAGACATGGTCAAAGCATCTTCCGGTAATGTAGCGGCCTTCATAACTAGAATAGGGTTTTGGGGTATACTATAGTATACTTATAGTAAGGAACCCTACGTATAATGCTGGTGGTCATTGCGAGCGCCTCTGTAATTATGAGTAGCGCTTCTCGGTTTAGGGTTTTGGGATTGGCGTTCAAAGTCCACGGATGTGTGCTTTATTGTCTTCGGGCTGTGGAGGCTTGAAGCGCTGAGGGGTGAGCATGTCAAAAGCAGCATGTCAAAAGCATACTGGAGAGTACCATCTTGCCGGACAAGTGTCGAAGAGGTCGTGGAAGTGGATGATGTGGAGCTCGAGGTGACCTAAGCCAGATTGCATTTGGCAAGCAGAGAGGCCCGAAAAGTTGGAGCAGGGTTTCGTGGTATGTTACAGCTGTTACAGTTGTAGTCTAGCGGCGTTCCAAGATAGGTGTGCCATGAAGACAGCCCACAGTTAGTCAACCCGAGAAACCCGGAGTTTGGGGTCAAGGGTTTGGGGTTCGCAGGACTCGATTTTCGCGTTGCCAGGTCAGGGTCAACGGTATGGTTTGCGAGGTGTTTAGGGTGTGGTGTTAACGTATACCATGTACGGGCCAGAAATGAGGGTTTGGGGTTCAGACGGCTCTAGACTCCGGGTGCTTACTAGATGCACAAGCAAGCGGATCATGAGGGACAAAATACGAGCATTTTCCGGGTATGTATGTATGTATGTATATATATATGTCTATATATATATATGGCAAGGCAACCCACGACTTCAGCAGCATTCAACTGTAGCATCTAAACAGTCTACGTGTATCTGTATAGAGAAAGCATGAGGCTGTACTGGAAGTAACTATCTTCAAAGACAACTTCCGACACGCAGAGGTCGCACGAATCATAGTGCTGCTTGACCTCTAAAGCTTTACTGCCACAAGGCTAAAGCCTTAGATCCTGTAGGCCTGAAGTCCTGCAGACCCCAAAACGTGGACATGTTCTACACATATACTTGAAGACAATGGAAAGCTGCGCCCCGGCAACCTCAATTTTGAAACTCTGCTCAGTTGCTGCTTTATACCCCCGAACCCACAGGCTCAGACTACTCCTGATATTATACACGGTCGGAGCCCCGGCGTATTTGTCAACTACAGTATTCTAGAAAAATCTTGGGAGGTCCCTGTTCGGTCGAGGGGCAGAGGTTTCCGTCGTTGTGACGCTGGTCGTCGTGCTGCTGGAGGTCGTGCTGCTGGAGGTCGTGCTGCTGGACGTTGTGCTGCTGGACGTTGAGCTACTGGTCACGGTGATACTACTGGTGCTACTCGTGGTGGAGGTACCTTGGCGCTGTCAGGGGGATGTAATGCTGGGCCTGATTGGTCCAATATCCCACATGCACCCCTGACAGATGTCCGCTGCCCCTCGCTCAACCGGTTCAAACCTACACTCATCGCAACTTTTTTGTCGGAGTGCCCCTGTCAGTAAATGTTGCGAGACAACCTTCACCCTAAAGCCAAAAACCAAAACCCTAGGAGTTCAAGACCATGGAACCCGAAACCAGGTTAGTTATCGGCAAAAAGCTGAAGCCAAAGCCCTAACACCCGTTGGATGTGTTTGGGCTCAAAGTCCATGAGCCCCTTTCCGAAAGCGAAGGACGATTCCATGGAATGCGGACGGATTCGAGATATGTAGCTCGCTGAGACGGTATTGGGCTTTCATAAGATTTGGTGAGAGGGGTTTCATGAGTTACTGGTTGTCCGAGATGTCTCAACCTAAAGACGAGTGCGACGGCGCTTTCGCAGTTTGTCTGCAGTCTGGGGCTTGCTTGTTTCGAGGTTTAGGGTTGAAATGGGGCCTTTGTTGCAGGGGGCCATTGCAATCGCATGGGCTGCTGCCGGAAAGCCCTTAGTTGTGACTGTCCCATGCCGTAACAGAGCGCATGCAACCCGAGGAGGCTCCGTGCCAAAGCTCGAGGCATCCCTATCTCTCAGCCCGAATCCTTGAATCTGAATGTCTCGGACCCAAAGCCCCGGAACATAGCTGACTCTTCGTGTAAAGTCCGGCTTGGTGGCTCGAAGTGGAAGAAAGCGTAGTCCTTGGATGCGTATCCAATATTCTAGGCTCGCGATTTTCAGGGCATCGAGTTTGAATTTCGGGGGTGTGGGCGTTTGCGTTTTGGAGTTGAGAGCAGGGGTTGTTGATCGTCGGTGTGTAGGACGCTTACGTTTAATCACGCTAATTCCCCTTAATCACTCTAATCCCTGAACCCGACACACACAGAGCTTCTCATCCAAAATGCAGCAGCATCGAGGCATGATGTTCTGAAGCTCGTGATTATTAATGGTCCCCTCAATAGAGCTAAACTCGGCCCGGAACTCAATAATAAAAGGTCCCCCCAATAGAGCTAAACTCGGCCTGCACGTAATAATAAACCACCCCTCAATAGTCCTAAAACCCGTCCCGGTTTAAAATTTTTAAGGTTTAGGTAAATAAGCACTCCTACTACTGTACTACTNTGCACGTAATAATAAACCACCCCTCAATAGTCCTAAAACCCGTCCCGGTTTAAAATTTTTAAGGTTTAGGTAAATAAGCACTCCTACTACTGTACTACTGTACTACTGTACTACTGTACCACTGTACTACTGTACTACTGTACTACAAAGTGTACTACTACTGAGAGCCCCGGCCCCCGGACAACTTCGACCCCGGCCCCCTCAAACAACTAAAGATCAGAGAGGCGGCCCCCCCGCCATTATTATTGCGTGGCCTGAATTGTTTGGGGGGGGTTTTAAAATCAGGAGACCTCTGTAAATGCAAGACTCCGGATTCAAAGAGTTTGCAACTCCAGGTATCTGGAGCTTGGGCTTCTGGCGTGCTCAGGACATTTGCTTTTGGGCCCTGCAGCGTTTGCAGCATCGTGTCCACGGTGACAGGAAGCTGTCTGTCTTTCTTAGTTGCTGAGTTCATAAGCCCCCAAAAAGTGCCTTATATTGGGTAGCATTATCTCAAAAAGTGTCAAGTGTATCCACTCAGCTACTAAGCTTTGCTCTCAACGGCGACGGAGCACTTAGAACTGAACCCCAAACCCTCGGCTCCAAGCCTTCGGCTTCACCACAAACCTTCGAAACCCGAACCTCTACCTAGACCCCCCAACTACCCTTTGAAGTAGCCCCTAATTACCTCTTATTGAGAAATATTAGAGCCCTTTTATACCCTTTATTAGGTTTAGGGTTTAGGGTTTAGGGCCTTTATTGTAGCCCCCAATTACCTCTTGATGAGAAATATTAGAAGGGCACTTGGGGGGTCCTGGAAATCCCCAAAGCTTCAACCGTAGATCTCGGTTCGAAACCCACACCACGAACCCTGAATTCCAGTCTCCCGCTTCGGGATCCTTCTCCTCTCAACACCAACCCCTTCATCCCAACGGATCGGCTTCGAAGACCTAAGCCGAAAATCCATCAACCCTCGTAGTCACCAAAGCTGTAACACTTAAGCCTAAAACGCCGGTCCGAGAGGCTATAAACCCTCGAGTTGCTGCCAAGGCACGTCGTGGTGACGCTAAATGTGGTGCTACTTGAGGTGGTGCTGGATGTAGTGCTACTCGACACGGTACCTTTTCTCGTGGCCCCTATAGGGCTTAGAGCTGCACGCTTCACGACTCCAAGTCTCGGGTATCGTAGTGTCCGGTAGTGTCTGGGTCGATAATGGCTTTGGGAATTGTGAGAAAAGGGTCCTCAATCGGGGCCCTGCGTTGCAAGGGCTCAAGGAACACATACCTGATCCTCAGAAGGCATATGTTATATATAATGTTGCATACTTGTATATACAAATATATAGATATACACATGTATCCATCCATCCATCCCTCCGGTCATCCATGCATGCATGCATTTCATGTGTGTATATATATATATATATAACTCTGTACTGACTTGTTAGCATTTCTATTCGTACGATCTCGGACCATAGAGGGCTTCTAGGATTCTAGGCGTTTACGGTGCATGGTTCGTGGTGGGGCTCCGGAGGTTTAGCGTGAACTTCGCCATTCGGAGCAGTTTCCGGTATCGGGTTTCGGGCTTCGGGACGATTGCGCCTACAGCAGGTACTGAATTCAAAGAACCCAGGCACGCGTTGTCGAGGTTGTCACAGATGACGAGGTGAAGGTGCCTCGAAATTTCGGGCATTCAGCCCCAAACACTGACATCCCGAAGTCCCAGCCTCTGTTTGCCCTCTGGGAATTCAGGAACTAAGCCTTCGGCGTTTGAGGTTTGACATGTATTTCGGGAGGGGGGTTTCCCTAAACCCCTAAACCCCTAAACCCCCCAGAAATGATCCTAAACCGATTCAACAGCTGGCTTAGACTTCGGGTTGACGGCGAAGTCCGCTCTACCATCTGTTTCGGGCACTTCTCCCACTGATTGATGCATGGCCTTTTTTTTGCCAGCATCGACACCCGAAGTATACACGCGCCAATATCCTCAAAACACTGACACAAACCCCACGTCATATCAGCAAGCTATGCATCCACAGCAGGTGCCATGAAGCCCCCGCACCTGAGCTCCTACCACCCTCGAAATCACAAACACCCCAAAAACACCAGGAGGATCCTCCTGTACACCGTATATCACTATATACATCCTAACCCCGAATCATAGCACACAAGTGTTCAACACCTGGTTAATATTCTTCATTACAAGGCACCCCTTATCTGATATCCGATGCCAAGGAACTGGTGGTTATTGTGGCGGTGGAGGACGTGCTGGTCGTCACGGTCGCCGTGGACTGAGTCGCAGGGTTTTGGTGGTCGGCTGGGTTTAGTTCAGGGGCTTGCGGGGTTTGAGGTTCTTCAATTCTGTTCGGGTTTGAGGTTGCGGAGCTTCGGAGTTTTGTCAATTTCAGGTTTTCCGCCTAGGGTCGAACGTAGATACATTTCCATTCGGAGCCCACATATAAGCTAGGTGTGAAAACCGGTCGTTCTCCCGCTTGAGCCATGGCCCAAAAAAGGGGCCCCTGCAGTCAGTCACATGCAGTCTGTGCTGCTGGTTTCCTACACCTAGGACTGTACAACAACAGCTAAATTAGACTACCAGGCTTCGTACACGCTGTCAACNTCTGTGCTGCTGGTTTCCTACACCTAGGACTGTACAACAACAGCTAAATTAGACTACCAGGCTTCGTACACGCTGTCAACTGAGCACACTTTCACACCCGTGACTCTTTTGGTGTAGAAACCGGTTGTGACATGGAATCCATCAAGAGTGGTTTTAATCCATCCCTTCTAATTGTTCCGCAGGAGCCGCAGTCTTCCTTCTCTGAAGCTGCTTTGCTCTTTTCTTGATAACAGAGTCAATTGGTTGCTCTATGTTCAGTTTATTTGCGGTGAGACATTCTACCAACTTAGTGTTTTCCATGACCTTTGTCAATGGATCTGCAACCATAACATCTGTATCTATCCATCGGACTTCGTCCGTAGGCTCAGCGGGACGGTCGTCCAAATAATGTGGATCGCCGCAATCTTCACCCTTGGCCCTCCATAGGGATTCACGCAGAGACGCGATCTCTATGCTGAGTCGCTTGTCCTCATGCTTTGTCATCTTAGGGTTTCGGAGTGTATCGCTCAATATGAGCGGCAGTCCGTAAACCAAACTTGCCTCATGAAGGCTGCGGAGCTAGCCTCCCATCTCCTGCGGTGATTAAACGGTTTATCTAGGCGATGACGACGAGACTCAGCCAGAGGTTCCTCGACTCCAGTCTGAAGGGTGTAGGCTTCAGCCTGCAACGTAGACCTACAAACTCTTCGGACTTTGATTGAGGCGAAGCTGATGAGGTGAACGTGACCTTCATCTGATGACATTAAGCTAGGCGTGCCCAGGCAATTAAGCCTTGCGCCTTGGCTCCTATGAAGCTCCAAGGAGTCTTCTTTATCTACCGTCATCACNAACGTGACCTTCATCTGATGACATTAAGCTAGGCGTGCCCAGGCAATTAAGCCTTGCGCCTTGGCTCCTATGAAGCTCCAAGGAGTCTTCTTTATCTACCGTCATCACTTCGTGCTCATCAGCGTGACTTGCATCTGTGATAACACAGGAGATAAGGTTGTCCCAATCTAGAACGCCAGATCTGTAAACTAACCCTCTCTGTGGCGTCGCTAGAGCATAGTCGACGGCTTTATTTGCTTCTCGGAGGTCAGCAACTGTACCCCCATTGCTGGCGGATTGCATTCG